>CAVMFT010000168.1:0-273723 GCA_963680785.1 Diplosoma virens
TTTACGATTAAGATATAAATGAAGATGAACTATAGTGATTATAGTGCGTTGAAGTGAAAAAGTTCAAATAATTTAAATTAGGAAAGGCGAACCTTACAATAAATCTTAAAGGCAAACAAGGATAGGCGAACGATACCGCTATTTCACTTTGGATCTTTTATGACGTAATAAAGTGAAATTATAGCTAAAATTAAATTATAAAAAATATAGACAAAGCTTATTTTGTAAAGAACCAGTTAACCTTTTTGGATGACGATTTTACGTCGATTGCTTGAGAGACGTATCTCAATTCAAACACTTCATTTTGGCACACGAGAAATAATTTTTTATTAAAGTTTTTCATTTAATTCAGCGAGAGATAATTTAAACAGTACAATGTATTCTCTAAAGCAGTGGTTTTCAACCAGGGTTCCGCCAGAACGGTCCAGGGGTTCCGCAAGTGCACATTCAAATCCGAGAGTCTCTTTTATTATTGTATTGTACGCATATTGTTTAAATAGACAGTGATTTTTGATTTATTAAGTCCCATTGAAATCATATAAGTTTCTGTTGCATTCACTTAAGTCTGTGGTAGTTTTTAGTAGTATTATATTTTTAATAGTACAGACGACTTTGGCTAAAACACACAGCACGTCATAATGCCAATTGAAAATTATCAATTATGCTACATCACAATGCAAACTAACTGGTAATGAACAGGGATGAATTACAGGACAGTAGGCTACTGTACTGTACTGTACTGTACTATAATTCTCTGTTTATTACAGTATCATTACATTTTTAGTTAGTTGGCGTTGTGATGTTGCATAATTGATAATAATCAATTTGCATTATGACATGCTGTGTATTTCAGCTGAAGTCGTCTGTAACAATGGTTCTCAACCGCCGGTCCGCGGACCAGCAACGATCCGCGTAATTTTTTTCCGGTCGGCAAAGTATTTTCCTTTCTGCCAGGTTAATTTAATATGAAATCGTAAGCATTGCAAAGTTGTTACTTTCTGTAAAACTTATTTCACGCTTGACCGATTCACAGCAGTAAATTGGCGTATCTCGCCTTTCTTAATAACGCGAAATTGTTTTTAATGATAAAAGTTAACCTTTTGATAACCTAAGTTTTGTACCGTTTACAGTTGTTCATTATAAAATGCGTCTAGCTTTCAAAAAATTTAAAACAATGCTATTTTTGATTTTTGAGGTGCTGTTATAGCTAGTCTTGTTAAACTGCAAAAAGATTAATATGGATCCAATGAAAGAACAAGGTATTATGGGTGTATTTAACAAGAAGAATAAAAATAAGATAGCCTAGGCCAAAGTTTTGCATAATCAAATGATGCTTTTTGCATAAGAAATCAAATTATTGCACAGGGGTTCCTCAAGCCTCTGGAATGTTTCATTGGGGTTCCGCTAAACCAAAAAGGTTGAAAACCACTGCTCTAAAGAAATCACAACGTAACCGATTAAATGTAATTTCAATGAGTAAAATAAAAATAGTAAAAAAGCGAGTAAAACAAATTAACGGAGAGAACGATTATTATGCGACAGGCCTGTTTCGATCATATGGACATCATCAGGCATAACTTATCGTAACCTTTATGGCGGTGGTTCTCAAACTTTTTGCATCCGCGGCACACTTGGACCAAAGTCCAGATTACCTGATGCAATATAATGTATTACCAGTGGCGTGCGTTGATATTTGAAACTAGTCATGCAATTGGCATGCCAGAGCCGGGTCATAAAATTGGGTTTATTCAAGGCCAATTTTCGTGGTAGTTCAACGTAATCTCTAAAAAAAGGTCATCACTTGAAATCGTTCCAAGTAATGCACTTTCCATCGTGAAAATGCAGTGATCTCTAAAAAAAAGGATCATCGCCTGAAATCGTTCCAGGTGATCCACTTTTGATCCTGACAAATGCAATGATCTGTAAAAAAAAAGGTTATCGCCTCAAATCGTATCTTGAAAATGCAGTGATCTCCAGAAAAAAAAAGGTCATCTCCTCAAATCGTTTCGGGTAATGCACTTTTCAGCCTGAAAATGGAATAATCTCTAAAAAAAAGGTCTTCACTTTGAAATAATCCAGTATTTTCCACTTTTCGTCCCAACTTTATAGTGATCTCTAAATAATTATACAACAAAATGGAACCACGTGCACTATTTACAGAAATGGGGTCCCTAAAATAAGGAAGGGCCTGAGGCAACTGCCTCCTTTGCCTCACGCAATGTCCACCACTGTACTTCTGTATTTTAAAAAGTTTCGCGGCACACTTAGAAATCTCTCACGGCACACAGTTTGAGAAACACTGCTCTACGGCAAAAAGGCAACGCCAAAAGTTAAGGTGAAAATTCCATGAAGTAACTCTTTCGAAATGAAAATTCTAATTATAATCTACAATTACGAACTTAAAAAATATCAATCAACATCAAAAAAAATGTGTCGTCAGCGTGGTCGAGTGGTTAGAGCGCCGGACTCGTGACCAACACCGTCGCGGTTCAAAACCCACTCGTTCCATTCTGTTGTGTCCTTGGGAAAGACACTTTACGGCACATTCCCCTGCTTGGTGGTCCTGACAAGCAGTTCTAAATTACAGTCATATCTCTATTAAATTACAAGCGGACAGCAATATCTTGTCATCTTCGGAAGCAGGTCGGGGTAATTGCCTACCCTATGTATTAGCGCCTCCGTCGCTTTCCTGCGAGTCAGGAGGATAAATATAGAGATAAAAAAAAAAAAAGCACCAATCAAAAAGAGAATTAAAAATTTGAATTTCGGACGGCAGCAAACCATTCGAAATAAATTTAATCGAAAAGGACGTTGAAGAAGCATTGAAAAGGCTTATGAGATTTTTGGACTTCGTCGAATTAAATGAAATAAGTTACATTGGAAAAATTTACATTAGTCAACATTGAAAAGCATATCGAAAAAAAGTAATCGGAGAATAGCTGATAGAAACTGAATTTTGGACTAGAAAAGTCAAATTTGAAAAACTTAAAATACATAGAATTCATCGCTTTAAAATTCGTACACCATGAATTTACGATTTCTTCTGGATTACTCTCTAAACTCAATATTAATTGTAAAATAAAGAGACCGAAAAAGCAATGTATACAAAAAGCAAAATAACGTAACTAAAGAACTTAAAACATTAAGGGTGATGATAAAGGATCCAAAGCGAACCGGATGCAATAGAGCGTAAAATAATTTCCAAATCTTTAAGAGTCAAAAAACGCTGCTATAACTTAATCAACACAATTAATGTCGCACAATAATCGTCCTCTCTGTTAATTTGTTTCAGTCGCTTTTTTACTGTTCCTATTTTACTCATTGAAATTACATTTAATTGGTTACATTGTGATCTCTTTAGAGAATACATTGTTCTGTTGAGATTTGATTTTTCACATGTTGCATCCGCTTCCCTTGGATCCCTTTTAAATGTTTTTTCAAATTAATTGTATTGATTAAATATTGTAAGTCTTCATTTCTCGTGTGCCACAATAAAAATGATTTACAAATGATTTACCCACTGACCAACGTTGATATTTCATATTTTGTCGACAAAAAAAATGATTTGCTTAACCAACTATTGTTGCTTAATAACCCCATTTTTCCATTATTGTTGAAAAAAATAACAATTTTTTCAACGTTTGATTTAAAAAAAACCTACGATAGTATTTTATATTTTTTAGATAAACAAAATAAAGTGATTTCTTAATCCTTTCGGAACCAACGCTTGATTTATAAAACAAATTTCAATGCACAACGTTAATAATTTATATGCTGCCGACAAAGAACTGACAGTATAATGCTGCGACAACAAGGCTTTTTTATAAAAGCATACTTTATAATCATAGGTGGGCACGGTACTTTTACTCGGTACTTTTGAATAATCCAATTTAATAGTTATAACCAGTGGCGGCTCGTGGCTTTCATTAATGGTGGGGCCAGCAAAACAATTATTGAAATGTCAAAAAGTTCCATTCGTAGACTACCTAAATTTAAAGGTGGGGTAAATAAATTTTAAGCAAAAAATGCGATATTCGCTATCGCGATATCAATATTGTAGTATTCGCTAGTGAGTAATTTGACACCACTTACTGGAATAGCTTGTTTGAAGTTAAATTATTTTGATCTGGAAATACGAAAATTACACAAAATATAAATAAACTAAGCATGTTATTCATAAATGAAAATGAACATAACTGATAAACAACCACAGCTGTGAAAAACATGCGCTGAGAAGCAGAAACTGCTGTCTTACAAAAGAATTCACAACATCACCCAATATCAATTGAATAATAACTAATTCTTTAAGGGTGCACACGGACAGGCGCAGGCACAGCTAACGTCCGCTTATAAGTTACGATTGCTGTTTGGGCCAGACATCGCTGGCCCCAATTTTGTGCTATTGACTTGCATAGTAAAATTGTCACAAAGCGCGGCGCGTGAGTTGGTTGGCTTTAGATGTAAATATATAGGAGTAAATGGGCCAGAATATGTGGCCCCTCTGGATCGTTTTGAAGAGACTTCAGAAAATATTTGAAAATATTTCTCGTTGTTTTTCGGTTAACTGTTATCTTGGCACGCATGTAAACATTTTGATATTTAATATAGGGTTTCTCTTTAAAAATTCACATATTGTTAAGTCAAATTTTTAGTGGGGCCCGGCCCCTGTGGCCCCTATGTACGAGCTGCCACTGATTATAACTATTAACTTCTCTGTCATACATTGAATTTCAATTGACATTCAAAAATAGTGTAATTAAATAATAAAAAAAAATAAAAAAAATTCTAAAAATAGTTTTTTTATTTACTATTAAATTGGATTATTCAAAAATACCGAATAAAAGTACCGCGTTACTTTACTCGGTACTTTTGAATAATCCAATTTAATAGTTATAACTATTAACTTCTCTGTCATACATTGAATTTCAATTGACATTCAAAAATAGTGTAATTCAAAAATAAAAATAAAAAATTTCAAAAATAGTTTTTTTATTACTATTAAATTGGATTATTCAAAAGTACTGAGTAAAAGTACCGCGATACTTTCGTTCCCACCTATGTTTATAATAATAGTTTTTCTACATGCAACGATGGACAAATATTTTATGTAATTTAAGGTGGTTACCGCCAATTTTAACACTCCGCCATATTTGCGACAACAGCATTATATATAGGACTGAAGTAAAAAAATTCTGGTCCGTCACTTTTTGAATCGCTTTTACAATGTATTAAACACGATTGATACTGAAAATGAAGAAAAAAGCAAGTGAAGTAAGGCAAGATTATTAAAAACCTGGACCTGTGCTTTGAGCCGTGATTTGTAGCATAAAACTGAGGCAGAGTAACAAGTCAAAGTAGGTCGACAAAAAAAGAGGTCTTGGTGAATGGAAGAATTTGTTCGCTTTATTGGACAAATTCGTCTCAAAAGAACTTGTTGAGCAAAACATCACGGATTTTTTCGCATTGAAAAGGAATCAATATTATGTAATTTAATATCAAATACCTAATCTATTTTGTAACAGAATACATTAAGGTAGCAGAAAAGAGCTTGATAAAAAAAATTAGATCAAGCAATTTAATTTATTCAAAGCCACATGAAAATTGCATAGCTTTTAATAAATTCAATTATTTATCTAATTCATATATTTTTTTGTTTTTCGCCTTGTTATATCGATCATGGTGTAGTATTAGTAGATTTGGTTATGCCAATGGATTTTATGACCCAAAATGATCAGGACTTAAGGTGGTCATAAAAAGAAGAGCATCTTTAACTGCGGTGTTAAATAATGAAAGCATTTCGAAATACGACCCACATAAAGCACTACTATCGTAACTAGTAAGTTAGAAAACGTGGATTTCGATTACTTCGGTTTTCTTATTAATGTAGGACCTCGGGCCAATTGAATTAAAATTGGACCCTGCAATTTTATTTTATAGAAATTGTAATAAAAACAAAACTAAATTTATCTTATAAACACTTTGAATTGCGTTTCGCAACCACATTTTTCTATAAAACTTAAAAATGCTTTGAAGATAAACTTTAAAATGCAGGTTCGTCACTAGAGGGAAAAAGGGGCAAAACAAGATTTAACGAGACAAAGATAATTATACAAAGTGCATGACTTTTTAAAAAGCATTAACTAGGGCTGCCTAATCTGCGGCCCACGAAGTCTTTTGTTGCGACCCACCAGGGAATTTTTAATGAGATGCTTAATCAACTCGAATTCTTATACTACCTCTGAACTAATCTAATGGGGCGTAGAAAACTTAGAATACATTAACTTTTGCTCCAGTAGATTTCAGAAAAAAAAAACTGGTAGAATCAAAATGAAAATCTTTTTTTATTTATTGATTAATTTTTAGTCTTCAATAAAATTTGTAATTAATCCGGTTATAAATTAAAAATAACCAAATTGAAACTAAAATTAAAACCAAAAGCAAAAGTTCCTCACTTTGATTTCTGCACCAATTGTGGCTCGCAATAAACTTTTGGGTAAAACTGGCCCGCGATGGGTAAAAGATTTGGCAGCCCTAGTATACGTAAGATCATAGATACTTCGTATAAATGCTTAAAATTTGGTTAGTTATTTCAAAAAATTTTTTTAAATTATTGTGTAAAGCTTCAAGTCAAAATGTAATAATTTAAATGCAGTTTTCCCCAAATGTTTGATTGAGAAATTGCTGTATGCTTTGTAAAGTACATGTACATTTACATGTAGATTGATTTGTTTTGTCATTGTCAGCTGCTCTTTTTGTTGATGATCGCATATGAATATGTAAACACCATTTAAGTAAGATGCCGGTAATAAATAAAAACATTACAACATGTATGCCTGTTAATTGATTTAGTAGAACACTCGATAAGTTGCTAGTCATATGGCTTTCCACTCCAAATTCCGATAGTAAGCTTCCACTTTGGCGATACAATGACCAGAATATTAGAATAATTAAGTTTTCGATAAATATTATGAAGTAATATATCATTTCCCAGTAAATGCTGTTATTTCCTTTTCGGTAAAGATCAATGTAAGTAAAAATGTGGCAAAACCTGTAACGAAAAAAAACTAGAAGTATTTTTTAATATTGTATAGTTAGTTTATAACAGTTATTCATCTTGTTATTTTACATGTTCGGTTACATTAACCCAGAAGTTGTTAATTGAAGGTTCATGGACTCATGGAGTTTAAAGTTTGTTTTTTTTGCGAATTTTTGTCATTTTTCTATTAGGCTACTTTTACAAAAAAGAGGTAAATCTAAATTATGCAAACATCTATTTGAAAGAATGTCCAACAGAGCACACTTTAATCACATTAACTTAATCCAGTGGTTTTCAAATTGCTTTTTGCTTTGAATCCAAATATTTATGATATCGGAGAAAAGTTTATGACTTGCATAAATGACTGCGATAATAAATTCTCTGCATAGAGGTACAAATAGTTAAGATGGGTGAAAAAAAGTTTTGACAAAATTTTGACATTGTAAATTTTGTTTTTTTGGTGTATATGACTGTACGTATGTGCAAAATCAGAGTAAAAAATATTTTAGCACCTCTTGGAGCATTTTAGATAGCTGAATGTGGATTAAGAGTGCACGAAACAAAATTAATTGAAAATCAATGAATTGAGCTAAATTAAGAAATTATGATTTTAAAGAAAAAAACTTTGTGTGAATGTAATATGTTTATTATTGTGAGTATTGTGCTATGGTTGGATACTAGAGGGGAGACCAGGTCTGGTTGTCACAATTTTCAAACTTTGCTGCCTAGCTTGTTCTTGGCTAATTTTCAGTCGTTTTTTTATATTTTTTGGTTACTTAACGTCTTCAGCTATTATTTCATAAAGGTTTGGTATGGAAAGAACAATAATAAACATGCTTTTAAGGAATTAGAAAAACACCTAAAAAATTATGACTACTTAACGAAGCTGATTTGGTTGTCACAACTCAATGAGCAGCTTGTGACACTTATTTTTTGTATCGCACAATGTCTTAGACGTGCGAAATTTTGTTAGACATCAATATAAAAGGCACTACAAGTTACTAAAAACAATATAAAATGATGACCAACGAACAAGAAAACGAACAAACACTTGGGCAATAAATTTTTTATTCTTTATCTTTTGTAAACTTTTTACATAACGTAATAGTGTGCTATAATTAGCCTAATAGCAAAATTTTTGCTATTTCTCGAACTCTCTTGCTTGTATTCGTTATGTGTCAAACTGTACTAAACATTTTATTACGCTTGATAATATTATCTCAAGTGCTTTTCGTGTCATATCAACAACGCGGTCTACACGGTGTCGGTTTAAAACCCATACGCGCCTTTCTGTTGTGTCATTGGAAAAACACTTTACGACACTTTCCCCTGCTGGGTAGTTTTGGCAACCAGTTCTAAATTTCAGTCCTATTTCTATAAAACTATAAAGCCAAAATAAAAAAATTCCATCAGAAAGCAATATCTTGTCATCTCCGAAAACAGGTCAGGGTAATTGTTTTCTCTATGTATAGAACCACCAATGTTTTGGGCCTATTAACACTTAAATAAAACTGTTTATTAAGATCATAATTCATAAACAACTAAAAGCAAATATTTCTTAATTTTATTGAAAAAAATTAAAAAAAAGTCAGGTGAGTATTGCGCGCTCTTAAAACTAAATTGAAATAAAGTTAATTTAAGTATTATAGTGTGTTGCTAAAGTAAAATGACTGCAGTAATTTTAGTTGAAATTAGTTCGAGACCCATTTCAAAGGTATGAAAAATAAACACAACAATTTGGCTTTTCTAAGTATTTTGCTATTAATGTTGGAGAGTTTCCAATCGTCATAATCCACTTGACACTGCTGCTTAGATTATCGGTTCTGTTGAACCAGCAGCAAGTCTTAAAGTTGTGTCAGTTCAATCAAATTTTGTTTAAAAGATATTAATAGTTATTATCATTATTATCAGTTACGTTTCGTACTTAGAAAAAATACGTTTTTTTACATTTTTTATCGGGTAGTTTAGTGATAAATTCGTTTACCAGCGCTAAGAAGTTTCAGCTCTTGCAATAAAAATTAATTTTTTTTATTAAAAAAATTATTACCAAAAATTTATATACTAATTTAAACCTAGTGCAAGAAAATTAATGAAAAGCAAAAGAAAAAGTCCCTTTCAAATTTTAGAAAGAGCTGGGAAAAAAATTAAAGATGTCTCATGACAGAGATTGGTGGCAAAAGCATTTTTTGAGATAGAAGATACATTTCAACTTTTTTAAAAAAGTAGTACATTATGAACTATAATGGTACATAAAACTAGTAAGGTACAGAAAAAGAGAACGGTACACTTCAGGCCTAAAAGTAGGCTCGGAGGTTACATACCACTATAAAATTTATAAGAATTTTCATCTTGAGCCGCTCTTCAGCCACTTTAAAAAAATCCACAAAAACTTTGAATAACTCCCTAATCAATTTTTTTTTAGTCTTGCAAATCCCTGTACTGGCGCAACTTTCATAAAATATGAAGTGTTACGTCCAGTGACGAAAGTTTTTAAATTTTTGAGGTTTCGGTCTTAAATTGTGAGATGATGTGGTTTCGGTCTTGGATTTTTTATATTGGTTCAGATTTTTAATATTTTAGTTACTTAATGTAATTGCAAAGATTTTTGGCGTTTGATTTAGAACAACACTCAATTACCCATGTTGAACCGTTACCATTTTAGTTGTTAAAACTAAAGCTAAAACTTATTTCTATTCTATTTTCGACAACAAATCAATGTGATATTGCCTGGAAAGTTTATGCATACAATCTTTTTTTGCAATTAGGGGACGATTCCTTCTCTTCACCAGATTTTTAGGCTATGCTCCAAATTAATCCGGTAATATAAATATTGTTTAAAGATTTTTTTAACCATACATAGAAGAGCTAAACAAATAGTTCAAAATAATTAGATTTTCAGCAGCAAGATAAAATATGTAGGCTTAGTTTAAATTTAAATGTAGCAGTACTCCCAGAGAGCAAACATGAATTTTTGAGTTTCAACTGATGCAGTAAATTTATGGTAACCTTGAAATTTAGTAGGCATTTAAAAGCAGATTAATTGTGATAAAAAAACTTAGAGGCAAAAACTTTTAAATATCACATTTGAAGACTTATGGTAAATTTAATTTTAGATTCCAAAATTTAGAAGGCTATATTAAGGATAACATTGTCGAAAACTATAGTTACGGATGTGCAAAATAAACTTAGGGGTGCAATAGATTGGAATTGTTAATTTAAAAGTTCTGAATCTTAAACTAACGCAAATTCCATAATGCAGTCAAAATACGTGAGCAACAAAGTCAATCCAGCAAGCAGCTCTTCCTTGCTTTCTGTGAAACAAGTACAAGATGTATACACCCAAAAAGTGCTAAAAATGTTTCCTATATACAGAATCATTTTTATAACTTATCGTTTTTTTTCTATTTGCAGAAATCCTACTTTTTTGTTGATTCTAATTTGCTTTATTTATCATCGTCTAATTTGTCAATTTGCTCAATTAATCACCTCTTTATATCTCCGAAAAAGCCTTTTATTCAGCTAATACATAATTTGTAGATTCGATTCACATATTCAAGCGGTATTCTCAGTTTTCTTGGTTACAGCAACATGCACACAGATTCAGGCGTTTCAGTGGTTAGCTCAACATGCGTGAAACTCCAAACAAACAAAAGCGCATTATCAAATTAATAGTTTAAGTAGAAATCTCCCTTCAGCAACACATAGGAAGAAGTCTGAGACGCATTCTAGCTACGCTCTAGACACGATAGAAAATATTCAAGTCTATTAAAGTTTATATAGAAATGTCTAAAAGCAATACAGCAGTGGTTTCCAACTAGTGGTACAAAATTAAATATAAGGAATACAAAGTTCTTTGGTTAGCTTTTATAAAAGTTTTGTTTTGTAGGATTTCGCTTTTTATTTGTATTGAAGATCTGTAGAATGATCTTCACTTGTTTATTAAGCCTTATTGCACTCACTTCATCTGTATGCGGTGTTTTTAATACATAATGTATTTGTTTCGTAGTATTTTTCTTTTTATTTTCATTAAAGATCTGTAGAATGATCCTCACTTGTTTATTAAACCTTATTGCATTCACTTCATCTGTATGCGCTGTTTTTTATGCATAATGTATAATTTTTCAGTTTTTGTGCTGAACTCGTAGACAAGCACCATTCCTGCAGTAACGCACTGACTTAATTTAAGGTCATTTTTTCAAGTCCGGGTAACAACACAATATTTGGAACTTTGAGAAACAAGCAAATTGTTTTTATGATATCGAAATCTGATCTGGTGCCTCTCTTAAAAAGTGGCTTATATTTCCCATGTTAGGAGTCACCCATGTAAGTCAAACTTGCATTTTAAGATTAACAAATAAACACGATTAGAGTTTGTGATAAACAACATACTTTAAATTCAAACTAGATATATTTATTTAATAAAATACTTTTTGTTTAACAGAATAAGTCGGATTTCTGTAATTCAATTATAACAGTATTTTTATCTGAAAGTCAAAATTTCAATTTGTTATTTTTCAATAATTACTTTTTAGAATTGAAAACCTTATTAAATCTAAAACTGGACTTCGACTATAAAGTTTGAATAATTAAGTCTTCATGGAAAATTTATGTCTGTGGTGACCACTGGACCATAAATCTATATCTTTCTTATATGTCAACAATGTCTGATGATGATAATCTAAAGAAAAATTTTATTGAAATAAAAATTGCCAATGATTCCAACTGCTATGACAAATTAAAGTTAGAACGTTTTCGATGTGTTGGAAAGGAAACCTTTCCAAATCTTGTTAAGAAAGCCATGATCAGGGCTGGGTGAAGGGTACCGAAGGCCTAAGGCTGTTCATTAAAAAGAGCCTATAATTTGCAAATTATGTGACAAAAAGTAATAAAAATACATACGTGAAACAATAAAATTATTTACTACGAAATTACATAAAAACATCGATTTTAAGTTGTTCAATGTCATAATAATTAAAATTGCATTTTTCTAGCCTTGCAACTGGCTAACGTATGAATAATGTCATCTGCATTCAAACATTTAACAACATCACTCTCTATACTTAAAACTCTAATGCTACGGGCTACTTTGCTGAAGTAGGTGTGACGTCACACAAAATGAGCTGAAAAACAAGCGGCTTTCTCTTAAAGGCCCGTTTCCATTACGAGCGTGGAAAACGACCATGGTTTCCAGCTTTAAACACTCATCAAAGATAGTCTGTTTACCCAGAACTGGTCATATATATAAAGAAAATCTGTGACTTGTGGGGTTCCAACAGATGCATTGCTGCACTGATAGAAACGGCATTGTGCATCACACACGTCAATGACCAGCTGCTAAAAATATATCGAGTAGCAACTGTGATGGATGACCTTAAAGAATATAATTGTGGCATTGTGCATCACGCACGCCAAACCCAAGCTCATTGCCCCCATGTTTTTGAGTTTAAACTCTTATCATGTACGGCCAGCTTACCCAGATTTTGCTGCTTCCATCAGTGCAGCAATGCATCTGGTAGAAGCCCAAATATTTTAGATTTTTCTCTTTCTATATGGCCAACTATGCAACTAAACCTGGGTAAGCGACTGTTTCTGATGAAAGTTTAAAACTCGAGACCATTGTCTGGCATGTGAGCTCGGGTATGGCATGCTGAATACGCAAAGCCACAAATGGAACTCTTAGTGCTATCTGCATACAACTTATTAAATAATATATTTCTAGAATCTGGTCATCGGCGTGCATGATGCACAATGCTATTCTATCAGTGCAGCAATGCATCAGGTAGAAGCCCACAAGTCTTTAAAAAAATAATAAAAAATTTCAATCGGACAGCAAAATTGTGGCATCTATAAAAGCAAGTCGGGTGAAATACTTGCAGTAGATGTGATCAGAGTTTCACTATTAGACAAGGAGAATTTCATTTTTAATTGTTGGTTCAGCTGGTTTGATGCCTGAATTTATTGGTAAGTGGTCTGTTGGAGTGGAACCCAGGCATCCTAATATTTAAGAGTCATTTAAGACACTATGCATGAGGCGAGCATGTGCGCTGCAAAGTACTCCGCTGTCATGTCAGACAACGGCGTGACGCGGGAAAAAATTTTTGGCAATGCCACAAGGTTGTGACGAAGCGTGAGGGATTTTTCCAGATTCACTCCAAGATATATAGAGATCAAACAGAATGGTAAAAGTATATTTAAACAAGAGGTTAGTTGTAGAAAATTTGAAGATAGCTAACAAAAAACTCATTTCTAAGCTTTTCGTCCGAAACTCGTCAGGAGATGAACGTCGGAATGAAGAAAAAAAAATTTAATTGAATTTGCAATAAAACTGGACAAAGATGATTGGTTGTATGAGAGAAGCGTCACAACACGTGATCAACGTCGTAGTTTCAAGTTGTAAACAAACTCTTTTTGGCGACGTAAATTTGGCTGGCATGATTTGATGTAAACGGCTTCCAAAGCAGAGAAAAAGACAAACAACCAAATGAAAGAATAGTAAATTTTTCATCAGTGTAAATTTTGCCCAAATAAGGTTATCTAAAAGGTGTTGACCAATCGAAGATTCACAAACAATAACTGGGGTTGAAGATTTGCTAGAACGAATAGAAATATTGTGAGAGTTTGGAATTTGGCAGGTTTTAATAGATTTTGACACGTGTTGATGAATTCTGTCTTGTAATCGTTATAAAGATGTGCCACCTACGCACCGACTATAACACTGGCACAAAAAATTATAAACTACAATGTTTAAAAGCGAAGCAGGCAACACATCCTTTTTAATTGCGGGAAGAAGTGAGCGAGATGTAAAAATAACACGTTGTACTGCAAAGAAATCTTTGGTTAATAATCTAAATTTTGGTTATGAAAAGAAGGTCTTGTACGCCGGTCTTTACGGTACTCGCTTGCTTATTTTTGAATTATTCAAATGATGAATAAGACTATAGCTTTCAGCATTTACCGACAATCGGAGTCGGAGTAGCCAAAAAAAAATACGAATCTGAAGCTAATTCCAGCACATTTTAAAAAGTGACTCCGGATTTAGCATATTTAAAAAATTACTTCGGTTCCGACTCCCACCAAAAACATGCGGCTCCAACTTGACTCTGATTCCACAACCCCGGGTTAACCCTTTGAGAAATATAAGAACTTAATTATGAATTAAAATAACAGTGGTTTAATAATGAAGTCACAAATATCTAAAAATTAGAATTAGAATGCCTTCACAAAAGTGCTTTTGTTACGTTGCAATCACAATCATGGTAGACAGGTAGACATACGTATGTACCACTGTCTTTAAAAGGTTCACTTATATAAAGTCTTGTGTCTCGTCTCGATCTCTGTACTCCAAATTCTCGTCTCGTCTCGGTTTTGCTGCTACAAAGTCTCAACTCGTCCCGAAGTACCATGTCTCGAATCTGCAAAAACTTTGGGTCTGGTTGTTTTGACAAAAAATAGACAGTTTAGAAGAGCTTTATTTCTTTTCTTTTTTCCTTCAGCAGCTTGTAATTTTTCCCAGCCTCGTTTTTCTTCAACATGCCAAAGTTAAGTCTAATTTGCTCTGTAACGTCAATAAAATCATTAGAAATTGTTTTTTGTCGATGGTGTTGGTTAAATATTTTTTTTTTTTGACCAAAGAGTTTTGCAAATGACTGTTCTTCAAAAAAATATGAAATTTCAGGCTACATTTTATTTGAATACTTTGCCATATAAAATTATCTGCAAAAGAATATAAAGTTGAAAATCACAAAAACTCGCACAAGCAATGGAAATTGATATCAAAGCTCGAAATAGAAGTAGAAAAAACTTGCATAGAAATAGAAAAAAACTTTCAAGCTTGCATTAAATATAACTTATATATATATAGATATATAGAAATTGAATTTCCAATATATATATATATATATATATAGATAACTGCAGACAGTACTGTTTCGACCTTTTGGGTTTTATCAGTGCAGTAAAGTTGTACTGAGAAAGAACAAGGCACAGCAATTTGTATCTTGTGGCAAATCTTTTACTTGTGGTTTTACGCCACAGTAAAATCAAGGCCCAGTGATGCCAAGAGTGCTCAAATCATATAAAATGATGAGCTATGTGCATAGTGCAACAGCATCACTGTCTTCTCAGCCAGACTGCTCAACCTGCAAGAGCAGGGAGCATAAGTATAGAAAAAAACTTGGACTTTTTATATATAAAAAAAAACTTAAACTTTTTATATATATATTGCAATATAATTTTAAATTAAAAAACACTACAACAAAAAAGTTAAAACCACGACAGCCTGTTTCATCCTATAGAATTGTCAGGTAATTACCTATTCGAATAAAATTTCAAATAAAATTCTATTTGAATAAGTAACCATCTGACGATTCTATAGGATGAAACAGGCTGTCGTGGTTTCAACTTTTTTGTTGTAGTGTTTTTTAATTTAAATAAATTGCTCTAACCTGGTTATCGAGCACTGTACCAGCATTTTGAGACAATTCGGTTATTGCAATATATATATGTAGATATATAGAAAAAAACTTGTATAGAAATAGAAAATAACTTTCAAACTTGCATTAAATATAACCCAACCTCTAAGGTTGTTCAAATCAGAGCAGCCTTGGTGCCGGTCCCAAGCCCGGATAAATGGGGAGGGTTGCGACAGGAAGGGCATCTGGCGTAAAACATAGCCAAATATTTTTCAATGCGCGTTGTAAAATCTGACTTCATACGGGATCGGTCGACGCTCGGGAAAATAACGACCGTTACCAGTGACTGGACACCAAAGGTCACTGGTAGATATGCTACTTGGATGCAAAGAAGAGGTGGAAAGCAGTGGAGAAAAAGGAAGGAGAGAAATGAAGAGAGGAAGAAGCCTAAGAAGATCTAGCTGAGGTTTGCTACATTGAATGTTGAAACCATGACCGGTAAAGGAAGAGAAGTGGCGAATCTTATGAAACGAAGAGGTGTGGACATACTGTGAATGCAGGAAAATCACTGGAAGGGGGAGAGAACAAGATGCATAGGTGGAAGATATAAAATGTGGTACTATGGAAGTGGAAACAAAAAGAATGGTGTAGGAATCGCATTGAAAAAGGAGCATGCGGACAGGGTAATAGAATTGTGGAGGGTAACAGACAGAATGATATGCTTCAAGATGGAGCTTGATGGTGTTATGTTGAATGTCATCAGTGCATATGCGCCACAGGTGGGGTGCATACATGAAGAAAAGGAAACATTCTGGCTGGACCTAGATGAGACAGTGAAAAAGATACCAAAAAATGAAAGAATTGTGGTGGGAGCAGACCTGAATGGGCACGTAGAAGAAGGGAATAATGGTGATGAAGAATGCATGGGCAAACACGGATTAGGAAAAAGAAATAACGAAGGACAAACAGTGGTGGATTTTGCTAAAAGAAAGGAACTAACGACCACCAACACATATTTTGTAAAAAAAACCAGCACATAGAGTCACCTACAGCAGTGGCGGACACAGTTCGCAGGTGGATTACATCATGGTGAGAAGACAAAGGATCAAGGAGGTGGTGGATGCAAAAGTTGTTGTCGGTGAAAGTGTAGCGAAACAGCACAGAATAGTGGTCAGTGCGATAATCATTTGGACAAAGTGGAGGAAAGCATCAAAATTAGTGAAGAGAATAAAATGGTGGAAAATAAAGGACTCGAAAGTGAACAATAAATTCAAAATGGATGTGATTGAAAGCGGAATACTTAGTGGACAGGAAGACTGGCAAAGAATAGCTGAAATGATACGGAGCATTGCCAGAAGGACACTGGCTGAAACATCGGGAAAAGTTAGCACAGCAGGTAGACGGGAAACGTGGTGGTGGAACCAGGGAGTACAGAAGAAGCTGAAGGATAAGAAAAAAGCTAAAAAGGCATGGGATACTATCAGATGATGCAAGCATGTTGGCCTATATAACTGCAAGAAAGCAAGCTAAGAGAGAAGTGGCAAAGGTAAGAAACAAGGCATATGAAAAACTGTACAAAAAACTGGAAACAAAGAAGGAAAAAAATAAGGTCTTCAAAATAGCAAACCAGAGAAACAGACAAAGCAAGGATGTTCAACAAGTAAGAGTAATCAAGAGTAAAACTGGGGAGATTCTGATGGAAGAAGAGAAAGTGAAACAGAGATGGAAGGAGTATTTTGACAACTTACTCAACCATGAAAACCCTAGAGAAAGAAGAGAAAAGAGAACAGAAGGGAGAGAAAGGGACGTGGAAGATATCTCTGGAGAAGAAGTCAGGACTGGGTTAAGGAAGATGAAGAAGGGAAAGGATCAAGGACCTAATGACATACCAGTGGAAGCATGGATTGCTCTAGGCAATAAAGGTGTGGAGTTTTTAGTGAACTTTTTCAACAGACTCTTGCGAGGAGAGAAGATACCAGATGAATGGAGGAGGAGCGTGCTTGTACCTTTGTACAAAGGTAAAGGAGACATCAAGAAATGTGGAAACTACCGGGAATCAAATTGATGAGCCACACTATGAAATTGTGAGAGAGGATAATAGAAGCAAGGATAAGGAAGGAGGTGACAATCGATGAGCAACAATTTGGATTCATGCCAGGAAGGAGTACCACCGACGCAATCTCTTGCTAAGGACGCTGTTGAAAAAGTGGAATGAAGGGCAGAAGGCAGTGCACTGTGCCTTTATTGACCTGGAAAAAGCATACGACAGGGTACCCAGAGAGGAACTGTGGGAATGCTTGCGGTTAGCTGAAACATCAGAGTGATATATAAAGATTATCCAGGATATGTATGACGGAGCGACAACAACTGTGAGAAGTGCAGCAGGGTTGACTGAAGAATTCAAGGTAGATGTTGGACTCCACCAAGGTTCAGCACTCAGCCCATTTCTTTTTGCCATCATCATAGACAGGCTGATGGAGGACATCAGAAAGGACGCACCATGGGATATGTTGTTTGCAGATGACATAGTTCTGTGTAGACAAAATCATAGGGAGCTAGAGGAGGATCTGGAGATTTGGAGAATGCACTGGAGAAAAGAAGCCTGAAAGTGAGCCGGAGCAAGACCGAATATTTGATGGTTGGGGGTGTGGATGATGGAGAAGAGTTTAAGCTGCAAGGAAAAAAGGTGAAGAGAGCAAAAAACTTCAAATACCTGACTTTAACAGTTAGTAATAATGGAAGATGTGAACAAGAAGTAAGGAGAAAGTCCAAGCAAGATGGATGAGTTGGAGGAAGGTGTCTGGAGTTCTGTGCGACAGGAAGTTATCAGCAAAGGTTAACGGTAAAATGTACAAGAGTGTTGTTAGACCAACCATACTTTATGGATCGGAAACGGTGGCAGTGACGGAAAGGTAGATGGGAAAAATGGAAGTTGCAGAGTTGAAAATGGTGAGAATGGGACTGGGAGTGACAAGAAAGGACAAGATAAAAAACGAATACGTGAGAGGGACTGCGAAAATTGCAAAGCTGGGAGACAAACTTCGGAATGCAAGGCAACGTTGGTATGGACACGTAAAAAAAAGAGAAGAAGACTACGTGGGGAAAAGAATGATGGAGATGGTGGTGCCAGGCAGAAGGAAAAGAGGAAGGCCAAGGAGAAGGTGGATGGATTTGGTGAGAGAAGACATAGAAAGGGTTGGAGCTAGGGAAAAAGACGAAGTAGACCGAGTGAAATAGAAATTACTGTCGCGCTGTGGCGACCCCGAGTAGGGAGAAACCGAAAGAAGAAGAAGGTGTTGATTAAATATAACCGGTACTATAAATACCAAGCTTAAACCTTTTTCACTATTAAAAACTGTTCTGATAGCCCTCTGCAAGTAAAATTTTTAAATTTCTTTCTCAAAATTACACAACCTTGTGTAATATCTGCACAGCTGCTAGCGTAAAAATTAAAATAATTTTATCTCGTCATTTAAATGCATTGTTACGCAAAAAGCATAAGCTGGCAGAGACAGCGCTTACACAAAGTCTTGCTGTAAAGTTGCCGAACTAAAATAAAAGCTTGTTGTTTTATATATTAGAAAAAAATAATTAATAAATCTAATTAATCTTTGGAAGCAGTAAACTGTTTTAGCTTATCGCACACGTTTTATATTAGGGAGGGGAATGCAGCTTCGCAGTCCTTATTCATGAGCCGCCCCTAATGTAAGCCTAGGTTTACATTCAAAATCAAGCCATAGATCAAAATTTTTCATTACATGTAATTTTCAAAATTGCAATAGATTATGTGACAGTATGTGGCACAAACTTTTTGTGAAAAAAAACGTCAGCAGTGTTTGAGGACCATCTACATCAGCCAATGGTTTGCATGATAGTATTGAAGCAGTTTTAATCTCATATGTCTCTTTCCAAGAAAGATATTTAGCTGTTTGTAAAATAAAATAATGCTGTTTTAGTAAAAACTTTATAACTTTTAATAAAAGCAAAAAATAATAAATCAAAATTTAAGGGCCAAATTTTCCAGGGCCTACGGCTATAGCCTTATTAGTCTAATAATTAATCCAGGGCTTGCCACGATTGTGTTAGTTCTTTATGCAAAAACTTATTTTTATAAAAGTGAATTTTTTGCAATGATGAATATCAAAAATAAATGTAGAAACTCTCTGCAACTGGAAGGTAATTTACGGGTTGCTTTGAACAAAACTAAATAATCGTTTGAAAGAATAATGGAAATGAAGTAACAACAAAAGTCTCACTAAAATCCATCATGAAGGTGTTAATAAATTGACGCTACTTGGTTTGCTTTTTGAAGTTTGTTACAAAGAAATAATGGCATTAACACATGAGATATTGTTCTCGAAATATGTGTTGTCTCTTATTGAGACAAGAGATAACACAATATATGAGTTGAATTAAATCTATATACTCAGGAAAAAATGAGATAAAATAGAAAAAAATCAACTAATATGTTAAAAGGGTACGACGAATGGCTTCACGAAACAAAGCTGCACGGACAACGAACAAGTTTGGGAACTTCTGCAGTAAAGTAATATTGAATTTAAGCGTTTAAAAATGCTTTTTCAGTTACCGGTTTGAAATAAAATTGCGCTTTTGGTGTTTCAAATTAGGATTATTGTCATTGCAAAAGTACAAAAAAACTAATGTTACAGAGAAGATCTTAGGGCGCGAACTAAATGCCTAAAACAAGATTGCTTGAAAGTTAAAACAAGAAAAATGTTAATGTGTCAAGATAGCAAAAAACTTTAATGCTTGGCATAAATCTCGCCCCACTCAAATTTTCACTAAAACCGAAAGCTCTGTTAAAGAACATATAAGTTTTGCAACATTTGTGCCAATACCAAATATAACCTAATTTTTTTAAATAATTAAAAAAAGCAATTCTAATTTCGAAACCAAAATTCAGGAAGCCGTGTTAATTAAAAACGTAACTCCGGAATCAATTGACAATTATTTGCGAACAGATCGTCCTTTTCTTTTAAATATATTATAAAATTGTTGTTTTTGTTATTTAGATTATGCTTTCTTTATTGGCTTTGCTCTTAATATTTCACTCTTGCATGGTATCAATTATTTACCAAATGATTTTTTATGAAAACTTTTTGATAAAAAACCTATGTTATAAGGTCATGGATTTTTGTCTTTAAATTTGATTCCAATTTTTTCCAGTTTCTTCATTTGAAGAGGGCTAATGTAAGCCAAAAAAATTAATGGTAATTTATTATTTTTTATCTTATCTTGAATGGAATGGATGAATGGATTAGTGTTGCTGAATATAAATTTCAATAAAATCTCTACTAAACACGTTTACCCAGTTCAAACTTGTAGTAAGTTATTTTATTTATTAGCAAGCTAATTTTTTTATAAACAAAAAACAAAAATTAATCAAAAACAAACTTGCATCAAGGCAATAACTTCTAATTCAAGCTTAAAATGCTTAAATCTTTATGTAACTTATAGAAACGATTAACTCAGATCTGCTAAAAAATCTTTATTTTAATTCTTATTTGTAGAGTTGATCTAAGTCAATACTTACCCAACAAAAACATCAAAAATTGTTTTTCTGAATTTCTTGTTAGGAAACCTTTAAAAAAACAAAGACAAAGGGAGTTACCATAGCAGATAATTAGAGCGCCAATGCACGAGTAGACAAAGAAAAAAGTAGAGCTAAAAACCCCAAATGAAGAAAACAATTTTATGTAATTTTTTAATGAGCGTCTTATTTATACAAAATATCGTACTTTTAAATGACAATATAAATATAAATAAGTTATTCATCATCATCATTTTCGGGAAAAATATTGAATTAATTTAGTGTATTTCCTTTGCCCGCTTGTCCTTTTGGGGTTGCGGGGGCAGCAGCTCGAGTTGGCATGTCCAAGCATTCTAATCTCCTGCAACTAGCGGCAATTTCGCTGGTGAAATTTCAGGACGTGACCAGGCCAGGTCTTCAACATAATTCCGCCAACGAGTTCTGGCTCGCCCTCTAGACCTTTGCACTGCTACAAGGTTTACAAGGTTTTACTTTGTGAGCTTAAACCTAATGTATTAAGCTCACAAAGTAAAACCTTCCATTCTTCATTGCCTAAGACTCTTCAAGCTTCTACATTGGCACATTGTTGATTGTATTTGAGCATATGGTTATCAAATATAACTTAAAAAGCACCAACAAGGGCGTCTGCCATTCTAAGGGCAAAGAGACATAAACCTGATTGCTCAGTTAGGACATTCTAAGCTGCAAGTCTTCCTCGTGCTTCTACGCCGAATTTCATAAATTTCTATTATGTACAATATCTTGCTATCTCGTGTGTGCTCCAACTTTCAGTAGTACCCGAGCCAGAATCATCATCAAAACATGTAGCAGAATGAGTTTCAACGTTAGTATCAGCAGTTTGTAAATTACCTACATGAATAATGGGTTGTACATCATCAAATTGCTCAGTTTCTTCATCGTTGCTCATCGCATCTGAGGAGCAGAGTTCCCAATCCAACACGTCACCTTCTTCAGTTTCACTTTCCCCTCCAGAATCATCCCCGTCTATGGATGTGAGCATAGCAATAACTTCAGGAAAAAGGACAGATTTCAGGTCTGATGTAATAGACTTGATTATTTTATATTTCTTAGTCAAGTAGCTTACTTCCCCTGTGAAACCAGAATAGGTTAGCACTTATTGGGCATGAACACCATGCTTTTATTACAAATGGTTATGATCAAGTTACTAAATTATGCTAAAGGGTAATTGTCTGTGTGCTCCGCTCCTTTCTGCTTGAGGAAGTGGGTTGGATGATCTTTGGGGAGAATACCCGACCAGCACGGTGGGCTGAATGCCGATGAAAGCCCCTAGTTGTCGACAATATAGAATAGCTATTTTTGTTTCATAAACTCTTTGATAACCTGAAGTCAGTCTATTTCCCGTGCTCACTGAAAACTGCGAAAAACTTTTATAATTGCTTTCTGAGTTGTGCATTTCTTTCTAGTGACTTTATGATGTCACAAGTAAAATCAATTCATCGGAAAATAGAAAGACAATGTTTGAAAATTAGTTATACGTATCATAGAGACGATACGGTCTTTTAAAGTACATCAGGAAGTTTAGAAATAATGGTTTTTGTATAGCGGTCATAATGACCGTCAACGGCTGTTGGAGGTAAGCACCTTCTAAAATATTTGTGAAAGCAGTTTTCGGTTTGATACTCAGTATTACAGTTCCTGCCTATTAATTAGGAAAAGTCAAGAAATTTTACACCAACGCAATTTTTGTAAAAAAAATATCCCATTTTCAAATTCCGAAACCGTCAAAATGACTGTATCGGCCGTTTTAGTGTTAAGCAAACTCTCAATAGATTCACAGAAATATGCTTAAAATGAAATTTTAACAAAAACATGGTTTTAAGAATTAGCTGTTGATTGGATAGATTGCTACCACGTCTGTAATATTTTCAATAATAATTATACAGTTGACAACCAAACAAGAAATATGAGCCACTTGTCATGCTCAGCTTTTGATCTAAAAAGAAAAAAATACTAAACCTAATTCTTTAATAGAACACAAAACAACGCTTACTTTTTATTCCTTGCTTTCTATATGATTACCGCAAAGTGCTTTAGCCCTATTCCGACTGGGCTTTTTGGAAACTTTATACGACTGGGGGGAGTGGAAAGTGCTGGCGCTCTTTGCTTTCTTATATCTCGACAATTACTAGCGCTAGAATTGTCATTAAAATTTGTATAGAAAGGAAATTTTATCCTATTTTAATATAGATACTTAAATGCTGCATTTAAACATCATTTGGAATTAAAAAAACAACTTTTTAAAAAATAGTCAATTTTCGTAAATTGGCTGAAACCCAGAGAGCGATTTGAGAGAATTAACGACTTCGGCTGCTTGTCGAACGTCATTAATCCGTAAAGTTAGAAGTAAGAATGCTGACAGCTGAAATACACTTGGCAAGATTATTACTGTTTACAGAGAAAGAAATTCTACAACAGCAAATCTGCTAAAAGTTGGTTTTATTAGTGTTTACAACGCTTCGATCTTTGTTATTGATCAAATAATTTTTTAACTTCACTCCCTTTTGTGAACAATGTAGGCAAGAAATTTTATAGCATAAAAAGAAAGGCAAATCATTACACAAAAAAATTGCGTTTGTAGTTCCACATCGCAGAAAACTCACCTTAATTTTTCTTCAGTATAAAAGAATATTTCGACTTGATTAATTTATTTAGAGTTGATTGCTTTTGATCACATCGATTTTTTAAATTTTACAGAAATCCTTTTTTATTTTGAATATTTTCTTCTTTTGGTTAACTACCGTATATACTCACGTATAGGTCGCACTTTTTTACCAAAAAAATGAGCTAAAATTTCAGATGCAACCTATACACCGGACATTAAAACAAACATCAGTCTTCTTGTCAAGGGATGTCCATAGAATCAGTTCAAAATCGAATTTGGCTCGCAAAAAGATCATAAATGAATAAACGCTCTTTTACATACGCAAGTGCCTTTACAATTACAGAAGCGCGTACCTTTTTTTGTGCTGATACTTTATGTTTACATTATGTGTGGCAATGTGACAGCATGATATTTGTAACTGAAGTTTTTTAAAAAGAAAAATATTTGATCGCTTTTTTGTTAGAATGAGCAGTGTAACTTACCGGTACCAAATTACTGTGTGATCTATACACAGGTTTACCACAAATACCTACTTTGACAATCACAAACCAGGGGTGCGACTAATACACGGGTCAATCACAAACACCCACTTTTACAGTCACAAACTAGGGTTGCGACCTACTCACCAATGCGACCTATGCGCGAGTATATACGGTACGCTAATTCATTAATAAAATATTTGTTTATTAAAATTTTGCTAACGTTTTCCGATCTAATTGTTAACTTTTAATTGTTGCACGACTTGTTGAATTAATTAGGTCTAGTTTTCGTAAGAGTTACAAAAAGTTAAAATTTTTCAAAAAAGTAATTTAATTACCATCAACTTAAATTTTAACGGTAACAAGTAATGTAACTTTGTTCAAAGTTTATGAAACCGACAATTTTATTGCCATAGATATTATTCAATTGATAGTCCGAATTTCAACATTATTGTTTAAAAAACAAAAATACCAGTACAATCATAGAATAATATTGCAGTCAAGCGCAGCTTAATATATTTTGTTTTAATATTTTTTAACTTTGTTTATGTGAATTTTTGAAAACTGTTACCAGGCTGAACAAAAGATTGGAAGCACCATTTCAATGCCATTTCTTTTTTTTTTCATTCCGGACCTGATATTTCCGATATACATATTTCACATCAACGTTTTTTTCTGATTGAGGAGGAAATATCGATAACAAAGCGGTATAAATACTTGGTTCCACAACATTTTCGCTAAATATCAACTTTATTTTTTGTAGAATTTCACTCGTTAGACCAGTGGTTCTCAAACGGGGTGCCGCGGCACCCTAGAGTGCCATTTGTGTTTTGCTATGGTGCCGCAAGCTATTGCACATTATTCACTAGTCCAGGAAAAAGTTGAGTGTTGCAATGTTATTTTGAATTATAAGCTTCAACGTTACTACATATATTTGTGTTTCTCAACCTATGTGCTGCGAAAGATTTTGGAAAAAAATTATCTAGGAACGTCGAATATTGCGCTTTTTACACGTAAAATATGTAATATTCGGAGCGAAGACAGCTTTTATTTAGAAAAAACTGATTTTGGAAAGGAAATTGACAAGAGAGACCGTGAATTCATGTGAAGAGCTTTTATTTTTAGAGATTTTATAATTTTGGTGGGGGAAAATCAAGGATTTTAGCTGAAATGCGCCGCGAACTTCAAAAAATACCAATTATGTGCCGCGGCCAGAACAACGATATTTTTAGAATAGAACTGATTTTAGGGACAAAAGCTAGACATCTGAGCCCAATTCTGGGTGAACACTTTTTTTTTAGTGATCACCTGATTTTGGAAACGGTCTAAAGGTGCCGCATTTTTGAACAATTTCAAAAATGTGCCACAATCGGAAAAAGGTTGAGAAACTCTGGGTTAGATTTGCCTTGGATAAAAGGTTTTACTAATTTCAAAACAAGACTAAAGCCAACTTCAAACAAATTGTGTTTGCGCGGCTCAGTGTGTTCATTCATTGCTAATACACTTGCTGCATTTATGCGACAAATATCAAGCAAATACGAAAATGCAATTGTAGTCCATTTTCGAGACTTGGTTTTACTCAAATAGAAAGTAATTTTTTGGTCTACAATGTCTGCACCTCCTTTCGTATAATCACATAACTTGTACAAATCCTTTTAATTTGTTGAAATTTAAAAAATTGGGTGCATTGTTGATAAGATAGAAATGTTTCGCTTTCCTGTAGTTTTACAGTTTACAAGAAAAGAATTGAGGTTAATATTTTTTTCAGGTTCGTTCCAAAACACTTTTTAGAAACCAACATTTCTATTACACACTTGCTTTATTTCATTTGATATTTCTTTGCACTTAGCTTGAATAGTTCTGATAGTACTAATTTTCCGTTCGAATAGCTATTATACTAAAGATATTGAAGTGTATGATCGATGGTAAGATCAACTTTTATAATAAAGCAAATGAAGAGCTCGGGATTTTATGCGAATTTGTTAGAAAATTTTATACGAAAAGAAATCGAAATCTACAGTTACGGTTTTTTCAACATAAACAACTTCCCTTGGAAGTGACATTGAAAGCGTTTTATTGCTTCGTAAAGTGTTTGAGTAAACATAGTTAATGAGTAAAGTTCAGTCTCAATTGTTTTGATAAACAGTTTACAATTTGCCTTTTTCTCGCTTTTGGCTGCTTTTTTCTTACATTTTATAAAATCGTCAAAAAACTATTGGCTAAGTGTAAAAAAACTATTAATAACTCCAAAATTACTTGAGCGAAAAATGCTGCTTCCAAATGTATAATTGTTGCAAACAATTACTTAGACGTACTCGTATTAAATATGATTAATAAAAATTAAGCTTCGTTTATTGAGCTCGTTTTGTTACTCTGAATAAGTTTGGCCGGGTCGAGGCGAATGGTCCTAAGTCTTGTATTTTAAAAATAAAGCCGAGGCCATGCTTTCAGGTGTAACCCAAATAATCATAATTAATAACCATGAACTGGTATCGTTCAAATGTTTTTATAATAATTATTATTTTGATTCAACTTTATACTCATAGTTCACGATCATCGATAAGGGTTCGTATGAAGTCGTATTTTCTAAATAACAAAATAAAAACATTTGAGTAAATTAATACACAAAACAAGCTATTCTGATATTTATAAGTAATAAACAAATACTCATCTAAAAACCCCAGATGTTTCGTAATTTTTGTAAAGATATAAATACTGTATATCCACAGGCATAAAACAATCGAACATTTGTTTGGTTTTACAAACAAAGATCATTGAACTTTGCTAAGTTAGCGGTTATTTCTAGAATTTTCTATTTTTTATGTTAATTTAATTTCGTAGCAGTTGTTTCTGGTGACAGCTGGAATAAAAGTGAAATTCTGACTTATTATTTAATACAATCAAAACAGTGAATGAAACCAAACGAATTTGATTAAACTATTTGTACAGTTAACAGCAGGACAGGATGAACTCTGCATAGTTTGATTAAACTTTAAATAGTTTGTATTGATCTGTTATCTATTCTATGCACATCAAAATTGCTAAAATGCCAACAATCATAAAAGCGTGCATGTTTAAAACGTTGTGTTATTCCGCAATCCATGTCACGAACGTCGGCATCTCGGCAACGATACGGAGTTATTAACACGTACGCCGATATATTGGATTGATAGAAATGGCAAGGTTGGTTTTGTTTTTGTTACAACTGAAATGCATTGAATATTTACAGGATCATCGTCATCATCATCATTATCATCGTCATCATCATCATCATCATAACTGTTGATTTTCCGGACTAATAGGACAAAGGCGGAGACGGTAATTTCGTCAAGCCATTAGCCCTGCCGGCTTTTAAGTTTTAAGATAAAAAATTACTTAAAAAGTTAAACCAACATAAAGTAGATGATACGAAAAGCATCTTTTCCATAACAGTACTAAAATAGTTTAATTAAAAATGCAAACTTAATGTATGCAGAATGGCCACAAAAAAAACTAATTGTTTTGGTGACACGTATTCGTAGTTACGGCTTCCGGTGCAACAGTAAACAGAAATACTGGTGAAAATCAAGACAACCTTTTCATTAAAAAATACTCAGACAATGAAAACTAATTTCAATTTTCTGCAAATTTAAATTTGATTGCGTAAATTTTTTCTCACAAACTTACAACTAGATGTAGCGCTTCATTTTTTCTGTTTTTCTTTTTATTTTTTGTTTAGTAAATTTGTTGTCTAGAAGCATCGTAAAAACGGTTCTAGAAATTTTCGCTACAAGAAAATTTGCAGCAGGAAATTTGGCCGCAAGAAAATTCGCCGTAGGAAAATTGGCCGCACGGAATTTTCGCTGTACACAATCGGAACAAACTCCATTTATGGGAGTATGGCTGACTATATCAACTTGGTACAAACTGCAATTGGCGCTTCTAACAGAACAAACTCCAATTAAAGAGTAAAACGTAAACTTTGGAGCCTGGGAGTGTCAAGTCCCAAAGATAATGTGGTAATGAAAACATTTTCCCACTATCTTCCTGGGGGGAGATAATAAAAGAATATATAAACATAAAAGTTGTCAATATTTATTTTTGAATCAATGCTTCAGAGCAGCATATTTGTCATTGCATTTCATAAAATAAAATTTGTCATCTAAGCATGTTAATTTCAATAAAGTGTAAAAAACCGTTATGATAACAGAACTCTAATGAAAATAAACGATCACTCACTGTTATTAAGCGACACAAATGTAAAACAAATAAACATGACAGTTTATTTAAAACCTAATATAAAAATCGTGGCGGCACACTGCACGCGGTTTGTACCAAGTTGCGGCGAAAATTCCGTGCGGCCAATTTTCCTATGTCGAATTTTCTTGCGGCTAATATTCCCGACACGCGTAAAAACATTGATTTTAAATTCAAACAAAATCTAAAACTTTTAAAATTATTTCAATATACTTTTTTTGGTGTTTGAAGAAAGCGAGTCAATTCAAAGTTTTGACTACCAACATGTTGTTGCTAATTGTATGTTTTAATAAGTTATATTGAATTTAAGGAATTAGGTTTCTTTAAAGGTTTTCGCTGTTTTTTTTATCTCAATTAAATTGTTTGGATTTTTAATCATAATTTTAAAATTTCTAGCTGATCAATATTTGGCTTGCCTTTAATTGAATAGTTTTAACATTCATATTCTGTTATGTTTCTATTGTTCTTTCAACGCATCAGTTTTGTTCATGGCTTTGATTACTTGGAATTGCCTTTACTTGCTTAACACAACTTTGTAAAGCTATTTCGGATGTTAGCGTGACTTTTTAGTAACAAGAGAAATTATTTTTCTTTTTAGCATGACCGTTTTCACAGTATTATGTTTTCAGTTTTAAGTCGAGTTATCATTGCAGGTGAGTAGCGTGAGAGCATTTTAGGAAATTTGTCATGAACCACTCAGGCAGGCTGAGCATCGAACCCGCGTCTTTCTGCTCGCAAGTCAGAGTATTACAACACTGACTATCCTGCCGACAAGAGAAAAAGAAACTTTTACTGCAAGAAACTATCTTTTATTTGTTGTTACAGATTGTTACGATTTAAAGCAATTTAATTTTATTTCGCTCAATTAAGCAAAGGTTGGTTTATTGTTTTTGTGTTTGTAAATCGATAAACGTATCAATTTTTAGAATGGAACATTCTATTAAAACTTATTAGGTTGGTGCAAAAATAATGTGGTTTTCTCACATATGTTACTTTTATATATGATTTCTGAATTAATTCATTGATATATATATAGCAATGTTATATATTATTTTAAAGCGCGTTTTTTTCTCTATCAAATCATGTTATTTGTTACCGTTCTCAATCTCTTCATTCATTTTTTGCAGTCTTTTCGACAGCATGGACAAAATTCAAATCTGCACGATTTTCTTGTTCCAGTTCAAACTTGGCCAAAAAGCTACAGAGACAGCTCGTGATATCAATGATGCGTTTGGCCTAGGAACCATTAACGAACGTGTGGCACAACGGTGGTTCAAGAAAATTTGCAACGGTGACGAGAGTCTCAAAGATGAAGACGGTCACGGCCGGCCGACTGCGGTTAATAACGAACATTTAAAAGCCTTAATTGAAGCCGATCCTCGCAAAACCACTCGAGAAGTTGCTGTTGAACTCGAGGTCGACCACTCAACAGTCGTTCGCCATTTAAAGCGAATAGGGAAGTCAAAAAAGTTGGATAAATGGGTGCCGCATGAATTGAACGATAATCAAGAAAATCGTTGTTTTGAAGTGTTTTCTACACTCAATGTCCGTTATAAACCGCAGTCGGCCGGCCGTGACCGTCTTCATCTTTGAGGCTCTCGTCACCGTTGCAAATTTTCTTGAACCACCGTTGTGCCACACGTTCGTTAATGGTTCCTAGGCCAAACGCATCATTGATATCACGAGCTGTCTCTGCAGCTTTTTGGCCAAGTTTGAACTGGAATAAGAAAATCATGCAGATTTGAATTTTGTCCATGCTGTCGAAAAGACTGCAAAAAATGAATGAAGAGATTGAGAACGGTAACAAATAACATGATTTGATAGAGAAAAAAACGCGCTTTAAAATGATATATAACATTGCTATATATATTAATGAATTAATTCAGAAATCATATATAAAAGTAACATACAGGGTGCGGAGAAAGTCCCCGATCTTATAAAAAGTTAAATTTAACAACCAGTAAAGGTTGAAATTAAACAAGAATTAACACACAGTTTGTTAGAGACCCATTTAACAATTATACTATCTATTTTTCAATATGGTCGCCTTTGGCTGTAATTACGCGTTCAAGCCTCCCCTGAAGCTCTTTACTGCGGCACGAAGGTTTCTTGGGGAATTTTGGCCCATTCTCGCTTAAGAAACTTCTTCAAAACTTCTGTATTATCATGAGCTGATGCGTAGGCCTCTTTCTCCAAGATGGACTATGCAGAAATCTCCAGATTGTTTAAGTCAGGTGATGAAGGAGGCCACAATTCTTTCCTCCAGAAAGCTGGAAAGTGACTCTCACATGAGTCCTGGGTTTTGTTTGCTGCGTGAGAGGGCGCACTGTCCTGTTGAAATGTGAAAGAGTCATCTTTAAAATGTTTCTTCATTTCAACATGGGCTGGAGTCAAAATATCCTCAATATACGAGTTTGCGTTCAGTTTGTCACCCTTTTTAACAAAAATGAGAGGGGATCTCCAATTCTCAGAGATGGCAGCCCATACCATTGCCGAGGCAGGTTTTGGGCGGCGGTAAACGGAATTTATGGAACTGGGAGTGCTATCAGCACTCTTAGCCAAAATTCTGTCGTTCTGCGAGTTGAACTGGGCCTCAACAGATGAGATTTTTTCGTCAGAAAATATAATTTTCCAAGCATCCGTGCCATCCTTCATTCGATTTAGGAAAATCTTGGCTCTTTTCATCCTCTTTTGCTTTTGCAATGCCATCAGTTGATGTCTGTTGGTCATTATCAAAGGGGACAACTTGAGATCATCTTTGACAATTGTTCTGAAAGTTTTTTTTATCAATTTTTAAGTCCTTAGTCATTTTCCTTGGGGTTCCTCCAAATCCGTTTGGGGCTTCTCCATATCCGTTCCCTAATGGCCTTAATTTTGTTTGGGGTGTGAGAAGTTTGCGGTTGTCCATTTCTGTGACGATCATCTGATGTCCCAAGTTCTTTGTACTGGTTTACTGCATCCCGAACTGTTGATTTTGGAGCTTTTAAGATCTTAACAATCTTTAGGTTCGTCTTTTCCGCGCAAAAAAGCTAGATAATAACCTTACGTTGACTCATTTTAAACAAATTCAAATTAAATTTTAACAAATTTGAATCTGACACATAAAAATATATGTATCTACAAACAAAATAAGTCAAAAATGGATAAATTTAGTTAAAAAATAATACCTTTAATTTAATTTTGAAAATTCGATCGGGAATTTTCTCCACACCCTATATGTGAGAAAACGACATTATTTTTGCACCAACCTAATATTTTTGTCCAAAATTAATCAATAAGCTTGAGAAAAAAATTGACAATAAAAACAAATATATTCGTCCTGAAAGTTTTAATGAATAGTTATCAAAGGAAAATATTAGGTATAAAAACAAGTCTATTGTAGATCGCACTTAAATCAGCTTAGGAATTGTATTTAATTCCATTTGAAAAATGTTTTAAACACTTTTAAATTTGATGCTGGTCAACTAACTGCAACTGTCATTAGTCTGTGAAAATACTGTACAGGTAGGTCAGTGGTTTTCAAACTTTTTTTGCTCAAGGCACACATGACAACATAAATTTCAAACGCGGCACACTCGGACCTCAGCCAAATTGCTTTTCAACTAACAAGGCTAAAACACTATTCTTGCAAAGAACTCGCAAGCAACGAAAAACGAGCACATGAAATAAATAATTTAGTAACAAAACAATTTATTGAACTATGGCATATACCAGTGTATTTCAACCTTTTTCCGTTTGCGACACATTTTTGAAATCCATCAAAAATCGCGGAAATTTTAAACCGTTTTTATTAATTTTTGTTTCCAAATTCAGGTGATATCTAAAAAAAAAGGTCTTCACTTTGATTTGATCTCGCATTTCCTTTACTTTTTCCAAAATCATGGTGATCTCCAAAAAAAAAGATCTTCACTTCGCGGTTTGGACCACACTGCTCTAAACAAAAAAATCTTCACCTGAATTCACGCTCTTTTTTGTCAATTTTCTTTCCAAAATTGGTTCCTTCTGAAAAAAACCCGTCTTCACTCCGAATCTGATTTATTTCACATAGAAAAACAGCAAAATTCGACGTCCCTAAATAATCTTTTTCCGAAATCTTTCGCGGCAATCCTGGAAACCTCTTACGGTACACTAGTGTGCCGCGGCACACCGGTTGGGAAACACTGTTATAAAGTGTGTTTACCTTGCTGTTGCGGAGCATGGATTAATGTATTTTATAAAGTTTTACGGTACACTTAGAAATCTCTCACGGCACAGTATGTGCCGCGGCATACAGTTTGAAAACCATTGCAAAAAGTAATAACTTATGAAAAAACTGAACATTAAAAAACATTTCACAAACGTGTTTGTACCCGAGATTTTATAGAACTCCACTACTTCAGATAAATGTTTTATTAACAGTAAATCTTTTCACTCGCCAGAAGTTTTTTATTTTTAGTAAAACTGAACCCTGTAAAGACTCGACAAGAATAACCGGATATTTAAACGAAGTCTCAATAGGTGTACAGAAACTGGCTTAAAATCAAATTTTAACAAAAACATAAGGAGCTGATGAAGATAAGCAACCGTTTCATTTTCAGGGTTGCTTATCTTTACCAACTCCAAAAATTGTTTTGGGAATTACTTATGTAGCTGTCATTGCACAGATTGATTCCACGTTTGTAATTTCTAATAATCATACGGTTGATTACCAAACATTAAAATAAACGTATGTGGGCCAATCTTTATACCAAGATTTTAAATTAAAATATAAAAAGAAAAATACTAAACCTACTTCTTTAATGCAACACAAAACACCGTTTAGTTTTTATTTCTTGCTTACTAAGTAATTATCGCAAAGTGCTACATTTACAAACATTAAAAGAGTATGTGGCAGTTGTTTCCCATTGTACCAGGAACGTATTATACCAGCTTTTTTTACAATTCTTGATTGCTTCAAATAGAAGTCAGAATTAGAAATGGACGAAAATGACATGGAACTACATTTGATACCCAACAACTTTCCGAACATTTTAAAATATGCAAATAAAATTGGTAGATGTAGCAAAATAGCTAATGACTAAGTAGGTAATTAAAATTCTTTTTCGGTTTAATAGCAGTAATCTTTGACTAAGTTAGAAAATGTGCAAAAAATAGCTTTAAACGATTTTATGTTATGGATGTTTAAAATAAATGTATGAAAAAGCTTGATTCGATCCAGACCCACGCCAGGCTAGATGTACTTAAATACAGTAACATTAAAACAAACGTTTTATTTTAATCTTACTGTGCGATTTAGAACTTGCCTGTCTATAATTGTAATAACTTAAAAGAGTTTTCTTTAGATTTACATATGTCACAGGGTAACAAAAATGTAATCAATTGTTTTAAAAACGTATTTTGTCGATAAAATCAATATTGTTTTAAGCATCTAAGTTGATTAAAATTGCTTTCTTTTTTCAATTTTATTTTTTGAAATCGTCCAATCAATTCAACACATTTCTTTATAGAAACCTGTTATATTTAATCAAACTAATGATCTTGTGTTGTTTTATATTGAAACAAGATAAACTAAATTGTATCAAAACAAATTTGGCGGCAAGCAAAAAAGCGGTTTAATTTCTAGTGATCATAGAATGCAGTGCTTCTCCAGGCTTTTTTCAGTAACCGTTATAGTTTACTTTTAAGTGGAGTTACTCATTTTTACAAATAAAAAATCTAAAGATCTTCATTTCAAATGTAAATACAACTAAAAAAAAAAAACCGTTTAAATAGATTTTTTGAATTTAAATCTGTGAACGTAAAAGAAACTTTTTGATGGCGTCTGTCTCCTCAAAATTTCAACGCGGAGCTAAAACTAAATTATAATCGAATTATATTTGCGAGCCATGGTTTGAAAAATGCTGCCTCAAAATGTATAATTGTTGCAAACAATTATTTAGACGTACTCGTATTAAATATGATTAATAAACATTAAACTTTGTTTATTGAGCTCGTTTTGTTTTGATTTGTAACAAAACTTTTTATCTTACGGATAAAAAAGCTTAATTTAACGGATAAAAAAGCTTAATGTAACAAAACTTTTTATCTTACGGATAAAAAAGCTTAATTTAAATATACGTGTCGTAAAATGTCTTTTCCAAACGAACAATAAACTGATGAGTGTAGAATCAAATTTTTAAACTGGTAGCGCGCCCCTGGGGGGCGTGAAAGGTTTTATTAGCGGAGCTGGAGCAACAAGCCAGATGGCTTCATGCTGATTCGATAACTGCATCGCCATAAAATAAATGGATAAAGGAGAAAATATCACAGTGGTTTGATAAAATATGGTTTTATAAGTTTCATGGTCATTTGTGAAGTGGCATCACAATGTGTGATATGGATGATTTTCTATTTTGGCAAGATCGGTTTTGACTACTCGTGATTACTGACGACCCGGACGACGTGAGCGCTCTTGGCTTACGGACCCGCCCATGTTTGTGTGTACGACACTAATACACTAACACTACACTACTGCTAATACGACTTGCGAATACGGTTCGAGATGGAGGAAGCTGCTTAAACACTGCGCGTAGTCGCTTTATCTTTAGTCTACTTTGCAGAGGAGTGCTGTGCATCAGTTTAGTGTCGCAGTGTACAAATTTCTCTTATTGACAGTGTTGTTAATGATGTTTTGCGTATTATAATTGGATTCTCGCGCTCTACTAAATCGAGCAACCTGTTTATTATTGCTGTATCCAACCAGGCTAAACTTTGTCGTCTGTGAGTCATTTTTCTCTTAGCCAATCGCTGCATTTTAGACCCCGAGCATCTTTTCATGATCATTTGGTATGATCAATTGCATGCAAGATTCAACCACTTACGAATTGGCGTTGGGCGTTTTCGGTCATCCTTGCATAAATAGGGTCCTACTTTGTAATTGAAAGTGTGGTGCACATGAACAAACTGCAGACCCCATCATTTTTACATGCCCTACGCACCGGACACGAACAGACAAGTCAAAATGACTTGTCTCTCAAGTATTTTCCATTTCTAACCAGCTGAGATGCAATAGCATCGGCTGAAACGGGACAGTGACGAGGAGAGTGTCGTGACCTATCAATAAGGTTGTTTAAAATACTCCACGCTTTTCGACTAGAGTGTGAAAAGTCAATGCTCCGAACTGCCTCGAACCATCGATCTCTCCGCTTTCTGTCAAGCTTGGCAAGCAGAGCTGTAGCAGCCAAACTTGAGTCGTCTCCCTGAGGAGACTGCAGAAAGGTTTTATAGAGGGATTCACATTCTGCATCCCAACACGGGATATAGTTATTTCGATACCCGCGTGGGATAGTCTTTTTGGCTGCTTTCTTAACGGTGTTACAGAAGTCCTGGTAAGCCGCATCCACATCAAGTGAATCAGGCGCCAACATCTTTGTGAATTTATTCGTCAAAGCAATGTAGTGATTCCATTTTGCCTTGCAAAAGTTCCATCGCTTAACAGGCATGCTTGGCACTGTCATAGCAAACCTTGGTGGTATAATAACCGAAGGTCGATGTTGTGACCTGAGGCATTTTCAAGGACACGTCTATCCGGTAAGCGACTGTTTGGACCTAGCTAGCGAAAGCTAGATCTGGATTGGTGCCAGTGTTCCCGCGGCCGGAATAAAAGCTGACAGAGTCCTTGGCATTATATAGGAGGGCAAGATTGTTAATACTTGCCCAGCCAGCCAAGCACTCACTATCCGGACTGTTGTCATCGTAACCCCAGTCAGCATGACGACAGTTACCAGCGTAAAGACAGGGGTGAGGAAACACTGGGAGATCCAGGGTTCGCAATCGCGTTGGCGGTGGTTTGTAGACGTTGACTATTTTATAGCCATCAACGTCCAAAAACAACCACTTGATCTCCGATGTCCGTGGAAATTGGTCCAAAAGCGTGTATCTCACTTGCTCGTGGACAAACGTGGCAAGGCCATGCTTCCTGCTTAAAGAAGACCCAGCTAGTTGGTAGTTTGGAAGTATCAACTTCTCTGCATCAGTGCAGTGGGTCTCTGCAGTAAGATGACGAGTGCCTCAGACTGCGTGATATGCTATAAAAGTTACAGCAATCACGCAATGATATCAAGTCGTTTCAGCGTCATCTTTAGACAAAACATCCTGGCCATAGAGATAAGCTTTTAGCTTTTTTCCAAAACAAGAAAGACTGTCTGAAAAAACTAAAATTTGCTAGTGAGTACTTTTGTTAATTTTCGTCTGCAGAAATAGTAGAAGCGTCATTCGATATCGCTCACATGATTGCTACAGATACGAAATTTCACAATATTGGTGAAACGTTGATTAATCCGTGCATGTTAAAACCAGCTGGACTTCTATTGCAAAAAACATACAGCAAGAAGAAGGCAAAAACTTCATTCTCGGATTCTATTGTACCATTATAACACCCATTTATAAGCTCGCAAAGAAAATCGAGTGTCAAGTTTTCAAAAAGTTACCAGCCTTTTCTTCAATTCAATGTAAGAAACAACTGATATTTCCCAATTGTCGCACTTGTCAATCTACATTCGTTTCGATTGAAAAAGATGTGCTAATTTGCAGACCCCTAGAAAAGACATGTAGAGCATAAGATGTATTTAAAGTTGCCTTTACGTTTGTTGCAGCAATAATAACTTTGGAAAAAATTTGTGGGTGTCTACACTGATAGTTGTCTGACAATGTTTGGATCTCGAATTGAATTCATTTCGAAGATATAGGAGAAAACCCCAATGTGGTTAGATCTCATTGCGTGATTCACCGAGATGCTCTGGGTTCTAAAACTTCAGTTATTGCCATGAAAGGTAGGTTTGCAACAATCATACGGCCGCCAAGTCCGTTAAAGCAGGTGCTATGATTACAAAGCTGTTTACCAAGCTTTGCAAAAACATGGATTCTAATTATGAGGCTCTGCTTTTTCATAATTCCGTTTGGTGACTAAAAATTAACAAGTTAGCCGGCATGTATAAAATGAAAGATAAATTTATTCTGTTTTTTGAAGCTCATGAAAAACAAAATCTTTTTTTGTCAATCAAATCAGAAGTGTTTTGTTTTATGTTCGCAAACCTCATGGATATTTTTGAAGCGTAAATGTTTTAAACTTAATTTTGCAGGGCAAATATATCACCTTGTATCAATGACTACAATACCAACAATGGTTTCGTGAAAAAACTGGGGCTCGGCATCGTCGACATACAAAAGAAAATGTAGCTTTTTTATTTAACTTAATATTGTCATTGAGAAAAACAAAATTAAACTTAAGGACGAGCTTAAACTCGAGTTGGAAAGTCATCTGCGACTTTTAAACAAGAATTTGAACGCTGTTTTCCAGATTTGAGCGACACTGAACTTCCAGATATGAAGATGACAAGCAATCGTTTTTGTTTAAACAAAAATACTTTTTCGAAAAATTGTAAGAGAAATTTTTCAGAATAAAATGAAACTCGACTGCAAAAAACAATTTTTAAGCTATGTCACTGACTTGATTTTTGGCAAAATATGTAAACATATACAATAGTGCAGGTGCTGTAGCTATACATATACTCCTTCGTCTTTCATTGAGCTACCTGTGCAAAAGTGGATTTTCTACATTTCAAGTATAAAAAAACTGACAAAGCGAATCTTGTTCGTGTGATAAGCACAACAGTATTGGGAAATTTCATTCGTCCATACACGAATGGGGTCTCATTTCTTCACCAAATTGCGAGTATGGCGCCTCCAAATAAACGGCAGACCGTCATAACAGCGTGCCCGATACATCGGGCACCACAGGAAACACGAAGTATGACGCTTTAAATGAAGAAACTTGACCATCACACCCAACATCTGATCCGGGCAGTACAGCAGCTCAGGGTAAAAAAACCCTTGTGCCAGTCCTATTTGTATCTGACCTAGACGAATGCTTTCCAAACGACGACAACGACAAGAATAAAAACAAAACAGAGGAACAAACTTGACTGTGAAGCCGATCTGTACAACATTAATCTGATCTGATATGATCTGAAGTTCTTCTTATTAACAAAATTTAGTTCTTGTTGTCCTGTTCAATGTTATTGGATTTTTTCAATAAGTTAGGGCTTGAGTTTTGTTAGTATCATTAATATAGGGCGCGCGTTTTTATTTCCATGACGAAAAGAGAGTGGGGCTCAAAACGTTTAAAAATCCCAGGTGTAGAAGTTAAACCGACACCAAGTAGCAGTGATTAAGGTCTCGAAACCGGTCAAACCGATCCTGAAAATTGGTTTTCAGGGTCTCGGTCTCGGTATCGGTCTTGGTCTCGTAATAACTGGTCTCGGTCTCGTACTTTTTAAATTGGTCTCGAGACCGGGCATTTTTTGATATTTTCGTTATTTGATGTGGTTATGATGACTTACTGCTTTTTTCACCATAAACAACTCCCCTTGCAAAATGAAACTGAAAGCCTTTTATTGCCTTGTAAATTTTTGGAATAAACATAGTCAATAAATGATTTAGTTCAGTGATTCTCAACCGGGGAGGCACGCCTCCCCTGGGGTGCGTACGTAAATTATCAAGGAGGCGCGATTGTTAACATGTTTTACAACACATTCTTCATTAATTTTGATAATCAAAATAACAGAAAACTTGACCTCAGCAAGAATCAAATTGAACAACGAAATCTAGCAAGCTTTTTTTAATTGGATTTTGCTCTCGCAAACGGTAACTTTGAGTCCCAATTAAAGCACAAATAAAAACTCATTTATCTGATGTAAAAAAAAATTTTTAATCAAATAAAATTCTCTTATTGATGAGAAGCAAGAAACATATTACAATGCGAAATAGGCAACAGTTTTGATGAAGCACAAGAAAAGTTTTTTAAGTTAAAATTTAACTCAGCAGCTAAGAACAAATTTGAAGTGTTGGACCTTGAGGCGTTTGGGCCATATACCTTCCCGCTTAACATCTTATTTTTGTGAGTCACCGACAATTTCCTGTGAGTCAGGGAGTCAGGAGGATAAAAATAAAGATACATAATAATATCAAGAATAAGTAAATAAATTTAATTGTTTTTTAAGTTAATATTGAAAGTGGCTCCTTTTTTTTTGTTGCTTCAAGGTTTCCTTTTGTAAAAAACATTACGAATTATAGTGATCGGTTTTTCGGCTCTCAACCGCCCCCATAACAAATTTCTGCAAACGCCATTGTATGAATCTTTAAAACAAATTACCAAATTGCTAATAAGACGAAGTAGAAAGGAAGAAAAATAACTAAAAATTACTTTGATTAACCTACCCAAAGATGGACAAAATAAATAGGGGTAATAGAAAAAAAACTAGCGAATTGTTAGGCAGCTTTTACTGGTTTGAATAATTTGTCCTTATTTCTAATCTTTTTTAGGAGATTAATTAGACTAATTCTATACTATCTAAATCAAACATAGCCAGCAAATCTAACAAATACAACACATCATCACAGATAACCAAGCTAATCAACTATTTGAATGAAGTTTTGGTTCTAGGTATATTTTATTGCGGTAAGTTCCACTACAACACAGTTCACAGCGGCAAATTCCACCGCTGTAGTTTATATATGTTATCACTGTATATTCCACCACGATATCACACCATGTTGATTGTTCATTTTATTTGTAGATTGTTGTTAATTTATCACGCTATAAGCTGCCAAGACAGAGTACAGTAGTTGACAAGCACATTTATTTCCCTAACTTTACTAACCCTAACCCCTAATTCTAACTGTAACCCTTAACACCTAACCCTAACTCTAACCCTAACCCTCTAAACCTAACAAATTTCCGTGGTAGAATATACTGTGCTAGAATTTAACTATCATGGAGTATACCGGGGTGGAATTTACCGGTTACCCAAATTTAAACAGTTTTCGTGATTAGTGCGCCTTCAGCATTGCTAGAGCTGCTTTAAAGTCCTGGTTACGTGACTTCCTTTCTTCCTGTTTGCGCCGACTCAAAATTCCCAAGATCTGGAGAAGAGCGCTTGTGGTCGCGATCCCAAAACCAGGAAAACCCGTGGGGGACCCAAAGAGTTATCGACCGATATCTCTGTTCTGTGTTCCCTACAAGATCCTCGAAAAGCTTATCTACGCCCGCGTTGAACCATTAATCGATCCACTGCTTTCTAAAGAGCAGGCTGGGTTCCGACGCGGGAAGTCAACCGTAGATCAAATTGTTCTGCTAACCCAGAACATCGAGAATTGTTTTGAGGCTAAAAAGAAGGCCGGTGCCGTATTTGTCAATCTGACAGCTGCTTATGACACTGTCTGGCACCGTTGCCTTACCTACAAACTGCTGAGGCTTTTCCCGGATAGGCACATGGTTAAAATGATTATGGAGCTTGTCCGAAATCGAAGTTTCACCCTTACTACCGGTGACAGCAAACAAGCAGGCTGCGCCGTCTTAAAAACGGCGTTCATCAAAGATTGGTTTTGGCTCCCTTCTATTTAACATCTATACGTACGATCTTCCTTCCATGACTTTTAGAAAGTTTGCTTATGTTGATAATTTAGCATTGTTGCACTCTTCTGAAAACTGGAAGGACTTGGAGGGGACTTTAAGTCAAGACATGTCTACACTTTCAGCGTATCTCCAGACTTGGAGGTTGAAGCTCAGTCACACTAAGACGGTGACGGCAGCTTTTCCCTTAAATAACCGAGAGGCCAAACGTGAGCTAAAAGTCTACAACAACGATAGACTTTTACCGTTCTGTCCAACCCCTACTTATCTTGGGTTTAAACTGGACAGATCATTCACGTTTCGTCACCATTTAGTGGCATTGCGCAAAAAACTATCATCGCGCGTCACACTGCTGAGGCGACTCGTGGGCTCGGGATGGGGTGCTGGTGCTAAAACACTACACATAGCCACCTTGTCTCTAGTCTACTCAACAGCTGAGTATTGTGCGCCAGTCTGGTGTCGCAGTGCTCACACTCGCCTCATCGACAGTGTCTTGAACGACGCCCTGGATGCCTGCGTCCCACTCCAACAAACCACCTACCTGTACTCTCAGGCATCCAGCCAGCTGAGCTTCGCCGACTGGGAGCGACACTCTCCTTGGCTCATCGTGGATCTCTGGATCCCGATCATAACTTATATGGTCTTTTAAGTGGGTCCTCAGATAATCGCCAAGTGAGACTAAGATCCAGATGCCCGTTTGTGCAAGCTGCGCAGAATCTTTTGGACAATCTTGCCAGACTTGGCATCCGCGCTTCTGAATGGACAAATCACAAATGGAAAACGGAGTATTGCTTCCAGGCTCCGTGGTTTTGTGCCCGGGACCGGTGTCAAGCCTGTTGGGATGGGCTTACCCCGAGCAGCTTGGGTTACGCTCAACCGCCTGCGAACTGGTGTTGGGCGATTCCATTCGTCCATGCACAAATGGGGTCTCGCTCCTTCACCGAATTGCGAGTGTGGCGCCTCTGAGCAAACCGCAGACCAAGTTCTAACAGCGTGCCCTATACATCAGGCACACATGGAGCACGAGGTCTGACGGTTTTGAATGACGAAAGTCGATGCTGGCTTAATAACACCACTGTCATCATCTGATCCAGGCAGTGCAGCAGTCTGGGGTAGTAAAAGGATAAATCTTCAGCCCCAGTCCTGTTTGTGTCTGACCTGGAGTGGATACCCTTCAAACGACGACGACGAGCATTTTTGAGTTTTTAAAAAATTTTCAATGATCTTTTCTTAAAGTTTTTCAACATTGTTTACCGCCGAGCCTTGTATGTTTCGGCTTTCTTTTGCTCTAGTTGAAAATGTTTTAAAAGTGGGTTGTTTTATGATGCAATCACACTTGAGCAAAGCTCTTTTCAACATGATTGAGATGCTTCTTTAATTAAAAAGTAATCTTAGATTGCTCTTTAAAAAATAGAAATTTATGGTTTTTGAAATAATTAAACGGACTATATTTTCATAAAATTTTTCGGCCTTGATCTCGGTCCGGTATCGATTAATTCCGGTCTCGGTCTCGAACCTTAGGTCTCGAAATTTGCCGGTCTCGATCTCGGTCTTGGTCTCGGAAAAATTATCGGGTCTCGGTCTCGGTCTCGACGTTTGTGGTCTCGACTACATCACAGCCAAGTAGATCATATGAAAAGCATCTTTTTAATTACAGCACTAAAATAGTTCAATAAAAAATGCAAACTTACTCTATGCAAAATGGCCACACAAAAACTATTTGTTTTGGTTATACATATCGGTTATGTAAGCCAGTATACAACATACAGAAATACAAGTAAAAATCAAGACAAGATTTTTATTAAAAAATACTAATCGTCCAATCAATTCAACACATTTCTTTATAGAAACCTGTTATATTTAATCAAACTAATGATCTTGTGTTGTTTTATATTGAAACAAGATAAACTTAATTGTATCAAAACAAATTTTTCAAGTTCATTTTTTTATAAATACTATTAATTGTTTTAAGTTTTGTTTTAGCAAAAAATTATTTTGAGCGTACATTTCTATTGTTCAAAATTAGAGTGTGTTTAACAGAATTTTAACATATAAAAACAATATTTTTGTGATCAGTTTTGCTGCTTATTGTCCACAACAACTTAAAATTGTAGTAATGATAAATATGATAAAATCAAATTCAATACTAAATCTAAGTTAAATTATTTGTATTGAAATTTATTCAAATCTCAATAACAAGTGCTAAGTGTTGTTTTAAAGGAATTGGATATTTGAAAAAATTTATTATTACATAATGATTAACAGAAATCAATTTTACTTAATCTCATCGAAATAATTGAAAATAGCAATAGGGCACCACAGGGAACACGAAGTATGACGCTTTAAATGAAAAAACTTGACCATCACACCCAACATCTGATCTGGGCAGTACAGCAGCCCAGGGTAATGTTATTCGATTTTTTCAATAGGTTAGGGCTTGGGTTTTGTTAGTATCATTAATGTAGGCCGCGCGTTTTATTTCCATGACGAAAAGAGAGTGGGGCTCAAAACGTTTAAAAATCCCAGGTGTAGAAGTTAAACCAACACCAAGTAGATCATATGAAAAGCATCTTTTTAATTACAGCACTAAAATAGTTCCATAAAAAATGCAAACTTACTCTATGCAAAATGGCCACAGAAAAACTATTTGTTTTGGTGACACATATTGGTTATGTAAACCAATATACAACATACAGAAATACAGGTGAAAATTAAGACAAGATTTTTATTAAAAAATACTAATCGTCCAATCAATTCAACACATTTCTTTATAGATGCAAACTTACTCTATGCAAAATGGCCACACAAAAACTATTTGTTTTGGTGACACATATTGGTTATGTAAACCAGTATACAACATACAGAAATACAGGTCAAAAATCGAGCATTTGTTTGGTTGTACAAAAAAAAACAAAAAAAACACCCCTAAACTTCATAGTATTTGTAACATTGCATGTGATGCAATATTTATGAGGTTGGCCAATTCATTACTTAAAACCACGGCAATCTTAACTATAGGCCATGTTATTATGCACACTTCACTTTATTGTGAGGACCTACTCTGTCTGATTTACTTTACAGCTTAAGCGGTTTTATAGTAGGAAGGCAAGGACGTTAAATGACAAAAACTAATGATTTGTCCGTTTGTTTGTGTTAAATATTTTTAAATCTGAGCGCATTATTCACTATATGGAATAAATAGTTCAATAGAAGTCAGTTTAATAGCTTAGTTTAGTATTTGATAAACTCTTGTAAAAATTAACGTAAATTTATCAAGTTCATATTTTTATAAATACTATTAATTGTTTTAAGTTTTGTTTTAGCAAAAAATTATTATGAGCGTACATTTCTATTGTTCAAAATTAGAGTGTGTTTAACAGAATTTTAAATTAATTATAAAAACAAAATTTTTGTGATCAGTTTTGCTGCTTATTGTCCACAACAACTTAAAATTGTAGTAATGATAAATATGATAAAATCAAATTCAATACTAAATCTAATTTAAATTATTTGTATTGAAATTTATTCAAATCTCACTAACAAGTGCTAAGTGTTGTTTTAAAAGAATTGGATATTTAAAAAAATTTATTATTACATAATGATTGACAGAAATCAATTTTACTTAATCTCATCGAAATAATTGAAAATAGCAATAGGGCACCACAGGAAACACGATGTATGACGCTTTAAATGACGAAACTTGACCATCACACCCAACATCTGATCCGGGCAGTACAGCAGCCCAGGGTAAAAAAAACTCTTGTGCCAGTCCTATTTGTGTCTGACCTAGACGAATGCTTTCCAAACGACGACAACGACAAGAATAAAAACAAAACAGAGGAACAAACTTGACTGTGAAGCCGATCTGTACAACATTAATCTGATCTGATATGATCTGAAGTTCTTCTTATTAACAAAATTTAGTTCTTGTTGTCCTGTTCAATGTTATTCGATGTTTTCAATAGGTTAGGGCTTGAGTTTTGTTAGTATCATTAATGTAGGGCGCGCGTTTTATTTCCATGACGAAAAGAGAGTGGGGCTCAAAACGTTTAAAAATCCCAGGTGTAGAAGTTAAACCAACACCAAGTAGATCATATGAAAAGCATCTTTTTAATTACAGCACTAAAATAGTTCAATAAAAAATGCAAACTTACTCTATGCAAAATGGCCACACAAAAACTATTTGTTTTGGTTACACATATTGGTTATGTAAACCAGTATACAACATACAGAATTACTGGTGAAAATCAAGACAAGATTTTTATTAAAAAATACTAATCGTCCAATCAATTCAACACATTTCTTTATAGAAACCTGTTATATTTAATCAAACAAATGATCTTGTGTTGTTTTATATTGAAACAAAATAAACTAAATTGTATCAAAACAAATTTGCCGTCAAGCAAAAAAGCGGTTTAATTGCTAGTGATCATAGAATGCAGTGCTTTTCCAGGCTTTTTGCGGTAACGGTTATAGCCTACGTTTAAGTGGAGTTACTCGTTTTTACAAATAAAAAATCTAAAGATCTTCATTTCAAATGTAGATTCAATCAAGAAAAAAAAAACCGTTTAAATAGATGTTTTGAATTTAAATCTGTGAACGTAAAAGAAACTTTTTGATGGCGTCTGTCTCCTCAAAATTTCAACGCGGAGCTAAAACTAAATTATAATCGAATTATATTTGCGAGCCATGGTTTGAAAAATGCTGCCTCAAAATGTATAATTGTTGCAAACAATTATTTAGACGTACTCGTATTAAATATGATTAATAAACATTAAACTTCGTTTACTGAGCTCGTTTTGTTACTCTGAATAAATTTGTTCGGGTCGAAGCGAATGGTCCTAAGTCTTGTGTTTTTAAAATACAGCCGAGACGATGCTTTCAGGTGTAAACCAAATAAATATAATTAATAACCATGAACTGGTATTGTTCAAATGTTTTTATCACAATTATTATTTTGATTCAACTTTATACTCACATATCAGGATCATCGTTAAGTAAATCCGTGAAGTTCTTCATGCTTAATAACAAAATAAAAACATTTGAGTGAATTAATACACAAAACAAACTATTCTAATATTTATAAGCAATAAACAAATACTCATCTAAAAATACCAGATGTGTCGTAATTTTTGTAAAGCTATAAAAATATTCAGAAGCATAAAACAATCGAGCATTTGTTTGGTTGTACAAAAAAAAAAAAAAAAAAACACACCTAAATTCATAGCATTTGTAACATTGCATGTGATGCAATATTTATGAAGTTGGCCAATTCATTACTTACTGTAAAACCACGGCAATCTTAACTATAGGCCATGTTATTATGCACACTTCACTTTATTGTGAGGACCTACTCTGTCTGATTTACTTTACAGCTTAAGCGGTTTTATAGTAGGAAGGCAAGGACGTTAAATGACAAAAACTAATGATTTGTCCGTTTGTTTGTGTTAAATATTTTTAAATCTGAGCGCATTATTCACTATATGGAATAAATAGTTCAATAGAAGTCAGTTTAATAGCTTAGTTTAGTATTTGATAAACTCTTGTAAAAATTAACGTAAATTTATCAAGTTCATATTTTTATAAATACTATTAATTGTTTTAAGTTTTGTTTTAGCAAAAAATTATTATGAGCGTACATTTCTATTGTTCAAAATTAGAGTGTGTTTAACAGAATTTTAAATTAATTATAAAAACAAAATTTTTGTGATCAGTTTTGCTGCTTATTGTCCACAACAACTTAAAATTGTAGTAATGATAAATATGATAAAATCAAATTCAATACTAAATCTAATTTAAATTATTTGTATTGAAATTTATTCAAATCTCACTAACAAGTGCTATGTGTTGTTTTAAAAGAATTGGATATTTAAAAAAATTTATTATTACAAAATGATTAACAGAAATCAATTTTACTTAATCTCATCGAAATAATTGAAAAATAGCGTATTGTAAAATCATTACTGTTGTTTGATATTTTACAAAAAATATGTTTGGAAAAAACGACTGTATGTTTAAATGCTGTAGATTATTATTAGTTTTGAACTAAAAGTGTATATTATTGTAATTTTTGAACTGAAACTAGAATTTCAACGCCGAGCTAAAACTAGATTATAATGAATTATATTTGCGAGCCATGGTTTGAAAAATGCTGCTTTCAAATGTATAACTGTTGCAAACAATGGTTTCGTGACAAAACTGAGGCTCGGCATCGTCGACATACAAAAGAAAATGTAGTTTTTTTTTAACTTCATATTGTCATTGGGAAAAACAAAATTAAACTTAAGGACGAGCTTAAACTCGAGTTGGAAAGTCATCTGCGACTTTTAAACAAGAATTTGAACGCTGTTTTCAGATTTGAGCGACACTGAACTTCCAGATATGAAGATGAAAAGCAATCGTTTTTGTTTAAACAAAGATACTTTTTCGAAAAATTGTAAAAGAAATTTTTCAGAATAAAATGAAACTCGACTGCAAAAAACAATTTTTAAGCTATGTCACTGACTTGATTTTTGGCAAAATATGTAAACATATACAATAGTGCAGGTGCTGTAGCTATACATATACTCCTTCGTCTTTCATTGAGCTACCTGTGCAAAAGTGGATTTTCTACATTTCAAGTATAAAAAAACTGACAAAGCGAATCTTGTTCGTGTGACAAGCACAACAGTATTGGGAAATTTCATTCGTCCATACACGAATGGGGTCTCATTTCTTCACCAAATTGCGAGTATGGCGCCTCCAAATAAACGGCACACACGTTATAACAGGGTGCCCGATACATCGGCCACCACAGGGAACACGATGTATGACGCTTTAAATGACGAAACTTGACCATCACACCCAACATCTGATCCGGGCAGTACAGCAGCCCAGGGTAAAAAAACCCTCGTCCCAGTCCTATTTGTATCTGACCTAGACGAATGTATTCCAAACGACGACAACGACAAGAATAAAAACAAAACAGAGGAACAAACTTGACTGTGAAGCCGATCTGTACAACATTAATCTGATCTGATATGATCTGAAGTTCTTCTTATTAACAAAATTTAGTTCTTGTTGTCCTGTTCAATGTTATTGGATGTTTTCAATAAGTTAGGGCTTGAGTTTTGTTAGTATCATTAATGTAGGGCGCGCGTTTTATTTCCATGACGAAAAGAGAGTGGGGCTCAAAACGTTTAAAAATCCCAGGTGTAGAAGTTAAACCAACACCAAGTAGATCATATGAAAAGCATCTTTTTAATTACAAAACTAAAATAGTTCAATAAAAAATGCAAACTTACTCTATGCAAAATGGCCACACAAAAACTATTTGTTTTGGTTACACATATTGATTATGTAAACCAGTATACAACATACAGAATTACTGGTGAAAATCAAGACAAGATTTTTATTAAAAAATACTAATCGTCCAATCAATTCAACACATTTCTTTATAGAAACCTGTTATATTTAATCAAACAAATGATCTTGTGTTGTTTTATATTGAAACAAGATAAACTAAATTGTATCAAAACAAATTTGCCGTCAAGCAAAAAAGCGGTTTAATTTCTAGTGATCATAGAATGCAGTGCTTCTCCAGGCTTTTTTCAGTAACCGTTATAGCCTACGTTTAAGTGGAGTTACTCGTTTTTACAAATAAAAAATCTAAAGATCTTCATTTCAAATGTAGATTCAATCAAGAAAAAAAAACCGTTTAAATAGATTTTTTGAATTTAAATCTGTGAACGTAAAAGAAACTTTTTGATGGCGTCTGTCTCCTCAAAATTTCAACGCGGAGCTAAAACTAAATTATAATCGAATTATATTTGCGAGCCATGGTTTGAAAAATGCTGCCTCAAAATGTATAATTGTTGCAAACAATTATTTAGACGTACTCGTATTAAATATGATTAATAAACATTAAACTTCGTTTACTGAGCTCGTTTTGTTACTCTGAATAAATTTGTTCGGGTCGAAGCGAATGGTCCTAAGTCTTGTGTTTTTAAAATACAGCCGAGACGATGCTTTCAGGTGTAAACCAAATAAACATAATTAATAACCATGAACTGGTATTGTTCAAATGTTTTTATCATAATTATTATTTTGATTCAACTTTATACTCACATATAACGATCACCGACAAGTAAATCCCTGAACTTCTTCATCCTTAATAACAAAATAAAAACATTTGAGTGAATTAATACACAAAACAAACTATTCTAATATTTATAAGCAATAAACAAATACTCATCTAAAAACACCAGATGTTTCGTAATTTTTGTAAAGCTATAAAAATATTCAGAAGCATAAAACAATCGAGCATTTGTTTGGTTGTACAAAAAAAAACAAAAAAAACACACCTAAATTCATAGCATTTGTAACATTGCATGTGATGCAATATTTATGAAGTTGGCCAATTCATTACTTACTGTAAAACCACGGCAATCTTAACTATAGGCCATGTTATTATGCACACTTCACTTTATTGTGAGGACCTACTCTGTCTGATTTACTTTACAGCTTAAGCGGTTTTATAGTAGGAAGGCAAGGACGTTAAATAACAAAAACTAATGATTTGTCCGTTTGTTTGTGTTAAATATTTTTAAATCTGAGCGCATTATTCACTATATGGAATAAATAGTTCAATAGAAGTCAGTTTAATAGCTTAGTTTAGTATTTGATAAACTCTTGTAAAAATTAACGTAAATTTATCAAGTTCATATTTTTATAAATACTATTAATTGTTTTAAGTTTTGTTTTAGCAAAAAATTATTATGAGCGTACATTTCCATTGTTCAAAATTAGAGTGTGTTTAACAGAATTTTAAATTAATTATAAAAACAAAATTTTTGTGATCAGTTTTGCTGCTTATTGTCCACAACAACTTAAAATTGTAGTAATGATAAATATGATAAAATCAAATTCAATACTAAATCTAATTTAAATTATTTGTATTGAAATTTATTCAAATCTCACTAACAAGTGCTAAGTGTTGTTTTAAAAGAATTGGATATTTGAAAAAATTTATTATTACATAATGATTAACAGAAATCAATTTTACTTAATCTTATCGAAATAATTGAAAATAGCAATAGGGCACCACAGGAAACACGAAGAATGACGCTTTAAATGACGAAACTTGACCATCACACCCAACATCTGATCCGGGCAGTACAGCAGCCCAGGGTAAAAAAAACTCTTGTCCCAGTCCTATTTGTGTGTGACCAAGACGAATGCTTTCCAAACGACGACAACGACAAGAATAAAAACAAAACAGAGGAACAAACTTGACTGTGAAGCCGATCTGTACAACATTAATCTGATCTGATATGATCTAAAGTTCTTCTTATTAACAAAATTTAGTTCTTGTTGTCCTGTTCAATGTTATTCGATGTTTTCAATAAGTTAGGGCTTGGGTTTTGTTAGTATCATTAATGTAGGGCGCGCGTTTTATTTCCATGACGAAAAGAGAGTGGGGCTCAAAACGTTTAAAAATCCCAGGTGTAGAAGTTAAACCAACACCAAGTAGATCATATGAAAAGCATCTTTTTAATTACAAAACTAAAATAGTTCAATAAAAAATGCAAACTTACTCTATGCAAAATGGCCACACAAAAACTATTTGTTTTGGTTACACATATTGATTATGTAAACCAGTATACAACATACAGAATTACTGGTGAAAATCAAGACAAGATTTTTATTAAAAAATACTAATCGCCCAATCAATTCAACACATTTCTTTATAGAAACCTGTTATATTTAATCAAACAAATGATCTTGTGTTGTTTTATATTGAAACAAGATAAACTAAATTGTATCAAAACAAATTTGCCGTCAAGCAAAAAAGCGGTTTAATTGCTAGTGATCATAGAATGCAGTGCTTCTCTAGGCTTTTTTCGGTAACCGTTATAGCCTACGTTTAAGTGGAGTTACTCGTTTTTACAAATAAAAAATCTAAAGATCTTCATTTCAAATGTAGATTCAATCAAGAAAAAAAAACCGTTTAAATAGATGTTTTGAATTTAAATCTGTGAACGTAAAAGAAACTTTTTGATGGCGTCTGTCTCCTCAAAATTTCAACGCGGAGCTAAAACTAAATTATAATCGAATTATATTTGCGAGCCATGGTTTGAAAAATGCTGCCTCAAAATGTATAATTGTTGCAAACAATTATTTAGACGTACTCGTATTAAATATGATTAATAAACATTAAACTTCGTTTACTGAGCTCGTTTTGTTACTCTGAATAAATTTGTTCGGGTCGAAGCGAATGGTCCTAAGTCTTGTGTTTTTAAAATACAGCCGAGACGATGCTTTCAGGTGTAAACCAAATAAACATAATTAATAACCATGAACTGGTATTGTTCAAATGTTTTTATCATAATTATTATTTTGATTCAACTTTATACTCACATATCAGGATCATCGTTAAGTAAATCCCTGAACTTCTTCATCCTTAATAACAAAATAAAAACATTTGAGTGAATTAATACACAAAACAAACTATTCTAATATTTATAAGCAATAAACAAATACTCATCTAAAAACACCAGATGTTTCGTAATTTTTGTAAAGCTATAAAAATATTCAGAAGCATAAAACAATCGAGCATTTGTTTGGTTGTACAAAAAAAAACAAAAAAACACACCTAAACTTCATAGCATTTGTAACATTGCATGTGATGCAATATTTATGAGGTTGGCCAATTCATTACTTACTGTAAAACAACGGCAATCTTAACTATAGGCCATGTTATTATGCACACTTCACTTTATTGTGAGGACCTACTCTGTCTGATTTACTTTACAGCTTAAGCGGTTTTATAGTAGGAAGGCAAGGACGTTAAATAACAAAAACTAATGATTTGTCCGTTTGTTTGTGTTAAATATTTTTAAATCTGAGCGCATTATTCACTATATGGAATAAATAGTTCAATAGAAGTCAGTTTAATAGCTTAGTTTAGTATTTGATAAACTCTTGTAAAAATTAACGTAAATTTATCAAGTTCATATTTTTATAAATACTATTAATTGTTTTAAGTTTTGTTTTAGCAAAAAATTATTATGAGCGTACATTTCCATTGTTCAAAATTAGAGTGTGTTTAACAGAATTTTAAATTAATTATAAAAACAAAATTTTTGTGATCAGTTTTGCTGCTTATTGTCCACAACAACTTAAAATTGTAGTAATGATAAATATGATAAAATCAAATTCAATACTAAATCTAATTTAAATTATTTGTATTGAAATTTATTCAAATCTCACTAACAAGTGCTAAGTGTTGTTTTAAAAGAATTGGATATTTGAAAAAATTTATTATTACATAATGATTAACAGAAATCAATTTTACTTAATCTCATCGAAATAATTGAAAATAGCAATAGGGCACCACAGGGAACACGAAGTATGACGCTTTAAATGAAGAAACTTGACCATCACACCCAACATCTGATCCGGGCAGTACAGCAGCCCAGGGTAAAAAAACTCTTGTCCCAGTCCTATTTGTGTGTGACCAAGACGAATGCTTTCCAAACGACGACAACGACAAGAATAAAAACAAAACAGAGGAACAAACTTGACTGTGAAGCCGATCTGTACAACATTAATCTGATCTGATATGATCTAAAGTTCTTCTTATTAACAAAATTTAGTTCTTGTTGTCCTGTTCAATGTTATTCGATGTTTTCAATAAGTTAGGGCTTGGGTTTTGTTAGTATCATTAATGTAGGGCGCGCGTTTTATTTTCATGACGAAAAGAGAGTGGGGCTCAAAACGTTTAAAAATCCCAGGTGTAGAAGTTAAACCAACACCAAGTAGATCATATGAAAAGCATCTTTTTAATTACAGCACTAAAATAGTTCAATAAAAAATGCAAACTTACTCTATGCAAAATGGCCACACAAAAACTATTTGTTTTGGTTACACATATTGATTATGTAAACCAGTATACAACATACAGAATTACTGGTGAAAATCAAGACAAGATTTTTATTAAAAAATACTAATCGCCCAATCAATTCAACACATTTCTTTATAGAAACCTGTTATATTTAATCAAACAAATGATCTTGTGTTGTTTTATATTGAAACAAGATAAACTAAATTGTATCAAAACAAATTTGCCGTCAAGCAAAAAAGCGGTTTAATTGCTAGTGATCATAGAATGCAGTGCTTCTCTAGGCTTTTTTCGGTAACCGTTATAGCCTACGTTTAAGTGGAGTTACTCGTTTTTACAAATAAAAAATCTAAAGATCTTCATTTCAAATGTAGATTCAATCAAGAAAAAAAAACCGTTTAAATAGATTTTTTGAATTTAAATCTGTGAACGTAAAAGAAACTTTTTGATGGCGTCTGTCTCCTCAAAATTTCAACGCGGAGCTAAAACTAAATTATAATCGAATTATATTTGCGAGCCATGGTTTGAAAAATGCTGCCTCAAAATGTATAATTGTTGCAAACAATTATTTAGACGTACTCGTATTAAATATGATTAATAAACATTAAACTTCGTTTACTGAGCTCGTTTTGTTACTCTGAATAAATTTGTTCGGGTCGAAGCGAATGGTCCTAAGTCTTGTGTTTTTAAAATACAGCCGAGACGATGCTTTCAGGTGTAAACCAAATAAACATAATTAATAACCATGAACTGGTATTGTTCAAATGTTTTTATCATAATTATTATTTTGATTCAACTTTATACTCACATATAAGGATCATCGTTAAGTAAATCCGTGAAGTTCTTCATCCTTAATAACAAAATAAAAACATTTGAGTGAATTAATACACAAAACAAACTATTCTAATATTTATAAGCAATAAACAAATACTCATCTAAAAACACCAGATGTTTCGTAATTTTTGTAAAGCTATAAAAATATTCAGAAGCATAAAACAATCGAGCATTTGTTTGGTTGTACAAAAAAAAACAAAAAAAACACACCTAAACTTCATAGCATTTGTAACATTGCATGTGATGCAATATTTATGAAGTTGGCCAATTCATTACTTACTGTAAAACCACGGCAATCTTAACTATAGGCCATGTTATTATGCACACTTCACTTTATTGTGAGGACCTACTCTGTCTGATTTACTTTACAGCTTAAGCGGTTTTATAGTAGGAAGGCAAGGACGTTAAATAACAAAAACTAATGATTTGTCCGTTTGTTTGTGTTAAATATTTTTAAATCTGAGCGCAGTATTCACTAAATGGAATAAATAGTTCAATAGAAGTCAGTTTAATAGCTTAGTTTAGTATTTGATAAACTCTTGTAAAAATTAACGTAAATTTATCAAGTTCATATTTTTATAAATACGTACTATTAATTGTTTTAAGTTTTGTTTTAGCAAAAAATTATTATGAGCGTACATTTCTATTGTTCAAAATTAGAGTGTGTTTAACAGAATTTTAAATTAATTATAAAAACAAAATTTTTGTGATCAGTTTTGCTGCTTATTGTCCACAACAACTTAAAATTGTAGTAATGATAAATATGATAAAATCAAATTCAATACTAAATCTAATTTAAATTATTTGTATTGAAATTTATTCAAATCTCACTAACAAGTGCTAAGTGTTGTTTTAAAAGAATTGGATATTTAAAAAAATTTATTATTACATAATGATTAACAGAAATCAATTTTACTTAATCTCATCGAAATAATTGAAAATAGCAATAGGGCACCACAGGGAACACGAAGTATGACGCTTTAAATGAAGAAACTTGACCATCACACCCAACATCTGATCCGGGCAGTACAGCAGCCCAGAATAAATAAACCCTTGTCCCAGTCCTATTTGTGTGTGACCTAGACGAATGCTTTCCAAATGACGACAACGACAAGAATAAAAACAAAACAGAGGAACAAACTTGACTGTGAAGCCGATCTGTACAACATTAATCTGATCTGATATGATCTAAAGTTCTTCTTATTAACAAAATTTAGTTCTTGTTGTCCTGTTCAATGTTATTCGATGTTTTCAATAAGTTAGGGCTTGGGTTTTGTTAGTATCATTAATGTAGGGCGCGCGTTTTATTTTCATGACGAAAAGAGAGTGGGGCTCAAAACGTTTAAAAATCCCAGGTGTAGAAGTTAAACCAACACCAAGTAGATCATATTAAAAGCATCTTTTTAATTACAGCACTAAAATAGTTCAATAAAAAATGCAAACTTACTCTATGCAAAATGGCCACACAAAAACTATTTGTTTTGGTTACACATATTGGTTATGTAAACCAGTATACAACATACAGAATTACTGGTGAAAATCAAGACAAGATTTTTATTAAAAAATACTAATCGTCCAATCAATTCAACACATTTCTTTATAGAAACCTGTTATATTTAATCAAACTAATGATCTTGTGTTGTTTTATATTGAAACAAAATAAACTAAATTGTATCAAAACAAATTTGCCGTCAAGCAAAAAAGCGGTTTAATTTCTAGTGATCATAGAATGCAGTGCTTTTCCAGGCTTTTTTCAGTAACCGTTATAGCCTACGTTTAAGTGGAGTTACTCGTTTTTACAAATAAAAAATCTAAAGATCTTCATTTCAAATGTAGATTCAATCAAGAAAAAAAAACCGTTTAAATAGATTTTTTGAATTTAAATCTGTGAACGTAAAAGAAACTTTTTGATGGCGTCTGTCTCCTCAAACTTTCAACGCGGAGCTAAAACTAAATTATAATCGAATTATATTTGCGAGCCATGGTTTGAAAAATGCTGCCTCAAAATGTATAATTGTTGCAAACAATTATTTAGACGTACTCATATTATATATGATTAATAAACATTAAACTTCGTTTACTGAGCTCGTTTTGTTACTCTGAATAAATTTGTTCGGGTCGAAGCGAATGGTCCTAAGTCTTGTGTTTTTAAAATACAGCCGAGACGATGCTTTCAGGTGTAAACCAAATAAATATAATTAATAACCATGAACTGGTATTGTTCAAATGTTTTTATCATAATTATTATTTTGATTCAACTTTATACTCACATATCAGGATCATCGTTAAGTAAATCCGTGAAGTTCTTCATCCTTAATAACAAAATAAAAACATTTGAGTGAATTAATACACAAAACAAACTATTCTAATATTTATAAGCAATAAACAAATACTCATCTAAAAATACCAGATGTGTCGTAATTTTTGTAAAGCTATAAAAATATTCAGAAGCATAAAACAATCGAGCATTTGTTTGGTTGTACAAAAAAAAAAAAAAAAACACACCTAAATTCATAGCATTTGTAACATTGCATGTGATGCAATATTTATGAAGTTGGCCAATTCATTACTTACTGTAAAACCACGGCAATCTTAACTATAGGCCATGTTATTATGCACACTTCACTTTATTGTGAGGACCTACTCTGTCTGATTTACTTTACAGCTTAAGCGGTTTTATAGTAGGAAGGCAAGGACGTTAAATAACAAAAACTAATGATTTGTCCGTTTGTTTGTGTTAAATATTTTTAAATCTGAGCGCATTATTCACTATATGGAATAAATAGTTCAATAGAAGTCAGTTTAATAGCTTAGTTTAGTATTTGATAAACTCTTGTAAAAATTAACGTAAATTTATCAAGTTCATATTTTTATAAATACTATTAATTGTTTTAAGTTTTGTTTTAACAAAAAAATTATTATGAGCGTACATTTCCATTGTTCAAAATTAGAGTGTGTTTAACAGAATTTTAAATTAATTATAAAAACAAAATTTTTGTGATCAGTTTTGCTGCTTATTGTCCACAACAACTTAAAATTGTAGTAATGATAAATATGATAAAATCAAATTCAATACTAAATCTAATTTAAATTATTTGTATTGAAATTTATTCAAATCTCACTAACAAGTGCTAAGTGTTGTTTTAAAAGAATTGGATATTAAAAAAAAATTTATTATTACATAATGATTGACAGAAATCAATTTTACTTAATCTCATCGAAATAATTGAAAATAGCAATAGGGCACCACAGGGAACACGAAGTATGACGCTTTAAATGACGAAACTTGACCATCACACCCAACATCTGATCCGGGCAGTACAGCAGCCCAGGGTAAAAAAACCCTTGTCCCAGTCCTATTTGTGTCTGACCTAGACGAATGCTTTCCAAATGACGACAACGACAAGAATAAAAACAAAACAGAGGAACAAACTTGACTGTGAAGCCGATCTGTACAACATTAATCTGATCTGATATGATCTGATCTGAAGTTTTTCTTATTAACAAAATTTAGTTCTTGTTGTCCTGTTCAATGTTATTCGATGTTTTCAATAAGTTAGGGCTTGGGTTTTGTTAGTATCATTAATGTAGGGCGCGCGTTTTATTTCCATGACGAAAAGAGAGTGGGGCTCAAAACGTTTAAAAATCCCAGGTGTAGAAGTTAAACCAACACCAAGTAGATCATATGAAAAGCATCTTTTTAATTACAGCACTAAAATAGTTCAATAAAAAATGCAAACTTACTCTATGCAAAATGGCCACACAAAAACTATTTGTTTTGGTTACACATATTGATTATGTAAACCAGTATACAACATACAGAATTACTGGTGAAAATCAAGACAAGATTTTTATTAAAAAATACTAATCGTCCAATCAATTCAACACATTTCTTTATAGAAACCTGTTATATTTAATCAAACTAATGATCTTGTGTTGTTTTATATTGAAACAAAATAAACTAAATTGTATCAAAACAAATTTGCCGTCAAGCAAAAAAGCGGTTTAATTTCTAGTGATCATAGAATGCAGTGCTTCTCCAGGCTTTTTTCAGTAACCGTTATAGCCTACGTTTAAGTGGAGTTACTCGTTTCTACAAATAAAAAATCTAAAGATCTTCATTTCAAATGTAGATTCAATCAAGAAAAAAAAACCGTTTAAATGGATTTTTTAAATTTAAATCTGTGAACGTAAAAGAAACTTTTTGATGGCGTCTGTCTCCTCAAAATTTCAACGCGGAGCTAAAACTAAATTATAATCGAATTATATTTGCGAGCCATGGTTTGAAAAATGCTGCCTCAAAATGTATAATTGTTGCAAACAATTATTTAGACGTACTCATATTATATATGATTAATAAACATTAAACTTCGTTTACTGAGCTCGTTTTGTTACTTTGAATAAATTTGTTCGGGTCGAAGCGAATGGTCCTAAGTCTTGTGTTTTTAAAATACAGCCGAGACGATGCTTTCAGGTGTAAACCAAATAAACATAATTAATAACCATGAACTGGTATTGTTCAAATGTTTTTATCATAATTATTATTTTGATTCAACTTTATACTCACATATAACGATCACCGACAAGTAAATCCCTGAACTTCTTCATCCTTAATAACAAAATAAAAACATTTGAGTGAATTAATACACAAAACAAACTATTCTAATATTTATAAGCAATAAACAAATACTCATCTAAAAACACCAGATGTTTCGTAATTTTTGTAAAGCTATAAAAATATTCAGAAGCATAAAACAATCGAGCATTTGTTTGGTTGTACAAAAAAAAAAAAAAAAACACACCTAAATTCATAGCATTTGTAACATTGCATGTGATGCAATATTTATGAAGTTGGCCAATTCATTACTTACTGTAAAACCACGGCAATCTTAACTATAGGCCATGTTATTATGCACACTTCACTTTATTGTGAGGACCTACTCTGTCTGATTTACTTTACAGCTTAAGCGGTTTTATAGTAGGAAGGCAAGGACGTTAAATGACAAAAACTAATGATTTGTCCGTTTGTTTGTGTTAAAAATTTTTAAATCTGAGCGCAGTATTCACTATATGGAATAAATAGTTCAATAGAAGTCAGTTTAATAGCTTAGTTTAGTATTTGATAAACTCTTGTAAAAATTAACGTAAATTTATCAAGTTCATATTTTTATAAATACTATTAATTGTTTTAAGTTTTGTTTTAGCAAAAAATTATTATGAGCGTACATTTCTATTGTTCAAAATTAGAGTGTGTTTAACAGAATTTTAAATTAATTATAAAAACAAAATTTTTGTGATCAGTTTTGCTGCTTATTGTCCACAACAACTTAAAATTGTAGTAATGATAAATATGATAAAATCAAATTCAATACTAAATCTAATTTAAATTATTTGTATTGAAATTTATTCAAATCTCACTAACAAGTGCTAAGTGTTGTTTTAAAAGAATTGGATATTAAAAAAAAATTTATTATTACATAATGATTGACAGAAATCAATTTTACTTAATCTCATCGAAATAATTGAAAATAGCAATAGGGCACCACAGGGAACACGAAGTATGACGCTTTAAATGACGAAACTTGACCATCACACCCAACATCTGATCCGGGCAGTACAGCAGCCCAGGGTAAAAAAACCCTTGTCCCAGTCCTATTTGTGTCTGACCTAGACGAATGCTTTCCAAATGACGACAACGACAAGAATAAAAACAAAACAGAGGAACAAACTTGACTGTGAAGCCGATCTGTACAACATTAATCTGATCTGATATGATCTGATCTGAAGTTCTTCTTATTAACAAAATTTAGTTCTTGTTGTCCTGTTCAATGTTATTCGATGTTTTCAATAAGTTAGGGCTTGGGTTTTGTTAGTATCATTAATGTAGGGCGCGCGTTTTATTTCCATGACGAAAAGAGAGTGGGGCTCAAAACGTTTAAAAATCCCAGGTGTAGAAGTTAAACCAACACCAAGTAGATCATATGAAAAGCATCTTTTTAATTACAGCACTAAAATAGTTCAATAAAAAATGCAAACTTACTCTATGCAAAATGGCCACACAAAAACTATTTGTTTTGGTTACACATATTGATTATGTAAACCAGTATACAACATACAGAATTACTGGTGAAAATCAAGACAAGATTTTTATTAAAAAATACTAATCGTCCAATCAATTCAACACATTTCTTTATAGAAACCTGTTATATTTAATCAAACTAATGATCTTGTGTTGTTTTATATTGAAACAAAATAAACTAAATTGTATCAAAACAAATTTGCCGTCAAGCAAAAAAGCGGTTTAATTTCTAGTGATCATAGAATGCAGTGCTTCTCCAGGCTTTTTTCAGTAACCGTTATAGCCTACGTTTAAGTGGAGTTACTCGTTTTTACAAATAAAAAATCTAAAGATCTTCATTTCAAATGTAGATTCAATCAAGAAAAAAAAACCGTTTAAATGGATTTTTTAAATTTAAATCTGTGAACGTAAAAGAAACTTTTTGATGGCGTCTGTCTCCTCAAAATTTCAACGCGGAGCTAAAACTAAATTATAATCGAATTATATTTGCGAGCCATGGTTTGAAAAATGCTGCCTCAAAATGTATAATTGTTGCAAACAATTATTTAGACGTACTCATATTATATATGATTAATAAACATTAAACTTCGTTTACTGAGCTCGTTTTGTTACTTTGAATAAATTTGTTCGGGTCGAAGCGAATGGTCCTAAGTCTTGTGTTTTTAAAATACAGCCGAGACGATGCTTTCAGGTGTAAACCAAATAAACATAATTAATAACCATGAACTGGTATTGTTCAAATGTTTTTATCATAATTATTATTTTGATTCAACTTTATACTCACCTATAACGATCACCGACAAGTAAATCCCTGAACTTCTTCATCCTTAATAACAAAATAAAAACATTTGAGTGAATTAATACACAAAACAAACTATTCTAATATTTATAAGCAATAAACAAATACTCATCTAAAAACACCAGATGTTTCGTAATTTTTGTAAAGCTATAAAAATATTCAGAAGCATAAAACAATCGAGCATTTGTTTGGTTGTACAAAAAAAAAAAAAACACACCTAAATTCATAGCATTTGTAACATTGCATGTGATGCAATATTTATGAAGTTGGCCAATTCATTACTTACTGTAAAACCACGGCAATCTTAACTATAGGCCATGTTATTATGCACACTTCACTTTATTGTGAGGACCTACTCTGTCTGATTTACTTTACAGCTTAAGCGGTTTTATAGTAGGAAGGCAAGGACGTTAAATGACAAAAACTAATGATTTGTCCGTTTGTTTGTGTTAAATATTTTTAAATCTGAGCGCATTATTCACTATATGGAATAAATAGTTCAATAGAAGTCAGTTTAATAGCTTAGTTTAGTATTTGATAAACTCTTGTAAAAATTAACGTAAATTTATCAAGTTCATATTTTTATAAATACTATTAATTGTTTTAAGTTTTGTTTTAGCAAAAAATTATTATGAGCGTACATTTCTATTGTTCAAAATTAGAGTGTGTTTAACAGAATTTTGAATTAATTATAAAAACAAAATTTTTGTGATCAGTTTTGCTGCTTATTGTCCACAACAACTTAAAATTGTAGTAATGATAAATATGATAAAATCAAATTCAATACTAAATCTAATTTAAATTATTTGTATTGAAATTTATTCAAATCTCACTAACAAGTGCTAAGTGTTGTTTTAAAAGAATTGGATATTTGAAAAAATTTATTATTACATAATGATTAACAGAAATCAATTTTACTTAATCTCATCGAAATAATTGAAAATAGCAATAGGGCACCACAGGGAACACGAAGTATGACGCTTTAAATGACGAAACTTGACCATCACACCCAACATCTGATCCGGGCAGTACAGCAGCCCAGGGTAAAAAAAACTTTTGTGCCAGTCCTATTTGTGTCTGACCTAGACGAATGCTTTCCAAATGACGACAACGACAAGAATAAAAACAAAACAGAGGAACAAACTTGACTGTGAAGCCGATCTGTACAACATTAATCTGATCTGATATGATCTGAAGTTCTTCTTATTAACAAAATTTAGTTCTTGTTGTCCTGTTCAATGTTATTCGATGTTTTCAATAAGTTAGGGCTTGGGTTTTGTTAGTATCATTAATGTAGGGCGCGCGTTTTATTTCCATGACGAAAAGAGAGTGGGGCTCAAAACGTTTAAAAATCCCAGGTGTAGAAGTTAAACCAACACCAAGTAGATCATATGAAAAGCATCTTTTTAATTACAGCACTAAAATAGTTCAATAAAAAATGCAAACTTACTCTATGCAAAATGGCCACACAAAAACTATTTGTTTTGGTTACACATATTGATTATGTAAACCAGTATACAACATACAGAATTACTGGTGAAAATCAAGACAAGATTTTTATTAAAAAATACTAATCGTCCAATCAATTCAACACATTTCTTTATAGAAACCTGTTATATTTAATCAAACAAATGATCTTGTGTTGTTTTATATTGAAACAAAATAAACTAAATTGTATCAAAACAAATTTGCCGTCAAGCAAAAAAGCGGTTTAATTTCTAGTGATCATAGAATGCAGTGCTTCTCCAGGCTTTTTTCAGTAACCGTTATAGCCTACGTTTAAGTGGAGTTACTCGTTTTTACAAATAAAAAATCTAAAGATCTTCATTTCAAATGTAGATTCAATCAAGAAAAAAAAACCGTTTAAATGGATGTTTTGAATTTAAATCTGTGAACGTAAAAGAAACTTTTTGATGGCGTCTGTCTCCTCAAAATTTCAACGCGGAGCTAAAACTAAATTATAATCGAATTATATTTGCGAGCCATGGTTTGAAAAATGCTGCCTCAAAATGTATAATTGTTGCAAACTGTCACACTTCATTCATAATTTTAATCATAACGATGTGGTGTATCCCCGTTAAAAGCAGTTCGTAGTTTTATCATAAGAGAATAAATGCGGCTTTTTGAGCGCTATCTGCGATATACGTCCAATTTGTTATATGGCTCGATACATGTATCTTTTTCTCTTTTTTTCTCTTTGTATTGACGTAATATGTTTTTGACTAACATCATTGTACTGGAAAATTCGCGTATATTCCACTTGATTCGCGTAACGAACTCTCCAGGGGTTTCTGGCTGAATCTTGAATTTACGAGAAAGTTTACGTCACGTGATTTAGTTTTCTATATAAAGCCGATCCGTAGCGAGAATTATTATTATTATGATGATCATTATCGTTGTGAGGTAATTTGAAGCGACTCGAGTGGCGGCTCGAGCGAAGGTGATTTTGTTTGGCCACAGGAGGTGGACCGTTAGATTTTGTGTCGGTGGACAATTGTTGAATTTATTTTGTGCCAGTGGTTGGCAGTTTTGTTCTACAGAGGTAGAATTATTTGTGTTGATTGAGCCGAGTTATAGTGTTGATTTCGCTTTGCAGTTTGGGAAAGCGTGGAATAGAAGTTTCGTCGGACGTGATATTTTTGTAATACATCTGTTTTTATTAGAGAAAAGGGTCTCTGTTTGTTGTGAAAAAGAATCTTCAACAAAATCAATCCGAGCTTTCGTTAACCAATTGTATAACCGTCAGGCTCATAGCAAAACTACTTCTTGAGCCGGAATAAAATAAAATTTAGACACAGCTTTGTTTCAGCGCAGGTATTCGGGTTACCTAGCTCAACTGGTCCTTTGGGATTCCCGAACAAAGTTTGTGACATCTGGGGGCTCGTCGTCCGGGAAGATTTAGATTTTTGTTTAAGAGTGCTGAACAGGAGTTTACAGCTTGAAGATGGCGAATAGTTCGATTGAAGAAGAGTTCGAAAGACTGAGAGTCCGTGTGGAAAATTTGAAGATGTCGGAAAAGGCAAAAGCCGATTTCTTCCAGAGCGAATGGAACCGACTATGTGAAAAGGAAGAGAAGGAAAAGGAACGACAAGCGATGTTGGAAGAGAAGGAAAAGGAACGACAAGCGATGTTGGAAGAGAAGGAAAAGGAACGACAAGCGATGTTGGAAGAGAAGGAAAGAGAACGACAAGCGATGTTGGAAGAGAAGGAGAAAAATCGAGAATTAGAACTCGAAAGGCTGAAATTTGAATCGAAGCAAAGAGAAATGGAATTTGAAGAGAGAAAAATGCAAATGGAATTAGAGAGGTTGAGGTTGGAACGAGAAGCCAATCGCTCTGCTGGAGAAGGGGGAGAAGCAAACCAGGCGGGGGGCGTACGTGCTTTTGGAGGGGTAAAGTCCCTTGATCTCCCTCATTTTGTTGACGGAAAAGACGACCTTGATAGCTATTTGTTGCGCTTTGAAAGATATGCTACGGTTGCGAATTGGCCCCAGACTAATTGGGCGACTCAGTTGAGTGCTTTGTTGAGGGGGGAAGCTTTGGGCGTGTACTCCAGGCTTTCACAGGAGGATGCTCTGGATTACGAGCGATTGAAGGCAGCGTTGCTAGAGCGATACGACTATACGGAAAAAGGGTATCGCCAACGTTTTAGAGAAGCCAAGCCAGAGGGTGCTGAGAGCCCTGACCAGTTCATTGTAAGGCTTAGAAACTATTTCACGCAGTGGGTGAAGCTTTCTGATATGGAAAGCAGCTTCGAAGGTGTTGTCGAGCTAATGGTTAAGGAGCAGTTTATAAACGCGTGCCCGAAGGAATTGTCGGTACATCTGATGGAGAGCAAGCATAAGGATCTCCGAGAATTGGCAGCGAGTGCGGGGCAGTACTTGACAGCGCACAACAGGAAGCTGTCAAGCCGAGATGTAAGTGCTAAGAAGAGTGTCGGCGCGCCAAGATTGGAAGGCAAGATTCCGGATATCTCTCCTACAACGAAAGGAAATATAAAATGCTTTAACTGCGGGAAAGTCGGGCACAGGGCAAGTGAGTGCTTCTCAAAGATTCAAGAGAGAAACCCCAAAAGATATTGCTACCGGTGCGGTGGAATGGGTCATACTTTTATGCAATGCGAAGAAAGAAATCGATTAGCGCGTGGTGGTGCTGGTGCGCGGGAAAGAGCATACAAGGTTGCTTGCGCCGTGCCTATAAAGAGTTTTAGTGAGATCGGAAATGAAAAACAAAAAGAAGAAAATTACCGAAGTGTAAGTAAAGAAAGAAAAGAAATTGATCAAAAATCACAAGAGTATTTAGAGCTAAAAGATGGACGAAAAATTGGAATTTTGAATGGCGCATGTTTAGACGAAAATTTAAGTAATCAAATGCCTACGTCGATTGGAATGGTCGGAAACAAATCGGTCACCGTTTTGAGAGACACTGGGTGCTCCGGAGTGATCGTTAAGAGGGAGTTGGTCGCGGAAGAGCAGCTCACAGGAAAGGTGGGGTATATAATGACGGTTGCGCGCACTTTACTGAAGGCCCCGTTTGCAAATGTAGAGATAAATACGCCTTATTGTAGTGGAACAGTGGAAGCTTTGTGCTTAAGAGACCCGCTGTATCCATTGATTGTTGGAAATATTCCAGGAGCTAGAGCACCCGATGATCCTGATGAAACTTGGTGCGTGGAGGCGGCAGCAGTTACTCGGTCGCAAGCTAAAAGGAGCACCGAGTCAAAACCTTTAAAAGTTGCGGAGGCAACGAATCAGATGGCTGTGATGAAGGATGAGCTCATCAAACTTCAAGGGGAAGACCCATCCTTGTTAAAGTACGTGACGATGGAAGCGCCCTTGGTCAAGAACGGAAGAGAGATCAGCTATATAAAGAGGAAGGGAATTTTGTACCGCATCACCAAAAACATTGATGTAGGAGAGAAGGAATTGAAGCAGATTTTAGTGCCAAAGGATCTGAGGAAGAAGGTGATGGAGATCGCTCACGATACGATGTTGGCTGGACATATGGGTGTCAAGAAGACGGAAGATAGGATATTGACCAATTTTTATTGGCCTGGGATTCATCAGGATGTGGTGAGTTTCTGCAGGTCATGTGATGTGTGCCAGAGAACGGTATCGAAAGGGAGAGTAGCAAAAGTTCCGCTGGGAAAAATGCCGTTAATGGATTTGCCGTTTAAGCGAGTGGCGGTGGATTTGATTGGCCCGATTATGCCGGCAAGTGATAAGGGGCACCGATATGTTCTTACTCTGGTGGATTATGCGACACGTTATCCAGAGGCCGTGCCTCTGAAGAATATTGACACCGAGACAGTGGCAGAAGCACTTTTGGACCTATATAGTCGAGTTGGAATTCCGGAAGAAGTATTGAGTGATCTTGGGACTCAATTTGTGTCGGAATGCATGCAAGAAGTATCAAGATTATTGTCGATCAGAAGGCTGACGACGACACCGTATCATCCGATTTGCAATGGTCTGACTGAGAAATTTAATGGTACGCTGAAGAAGATGCTGAGGCGATTATGTGTTGAACAACCGAAGCAGTGGTATAGGTTTATAAATCCACTTTTGTTCGCGTATAGAGAGGTTCCCCAAGCGTCCACTGGGTTTTCACCCTTCGAACTTTTGTATGGTCGCACTGTGCGAGGACCTATGGCAATTCTGAAGGAACTATGGACAGGTGAAAGTGAATCAACCGAAGTGAAGACCAGCTATCAATATGTGTTGGAGTTGAGAGAGAGGCTGGAGGAAACGATGAAACTTGCTCAGGAGGAGCTAACGAAGAACCAGACTAGATACAAGAGAAACTACGACAAGAAAACGAAGGATCGACTATTTAATAAAGGAGACAAAGTTTTGGTAATACTACCAACGAACAATAATAAGCTTTTAATGCAATGGAAGGGACCGTACGAAATTATCCAAAGGATGGGAGATAATGGTTATAAAATTTTGGTCGGAAACAAAGAAAAGAATTACCACGCTAACATGTTGAAGAAATATTATGCCCGAGAGGATGAAGCGAAGACCGAAATAGAGAAAGAAGATTTAAAGATGTCAGCTGGTGCGGAAATGTTAATGGATGAAGAGATGCCCAGCATAGACGAGGATTCGTTGTTAGAATTGGGAACATACAAACAAAAGGAAGATGTAAGCGACGTCAAATTGGGCACAGAACTGGGCGACAGCCAAAGTCGACAACTGCAAGCCTTGATGGAAAATTATGCTGATGTTTTCTCAGATGTGCCGGGAAGAACATCTAAGATTGAACACCGGATTAATTTGGTAGATGAGGAGCCTGTCCGCTTGAAACCTTATCCTTTGCCGTATGCACTGCGGCAGGAACTGAAAGAAGAAATAAAGGAGATGTTAGATATGGGAGTCATCAGGAAGTCGTCATCGCCGTATGCTTCACCGGTGGTTATTGTGAAAAAAAAGGATGGTTCGAATCGCATTTGCGTCGACTACAGAAAATTGAACAAAGTAACGATTTCGGATCCGGAGCCAATGAGGACTTCGGAGGATCTTTTCCAACAATTAGGGAAGTCAAAGTTCTTTTCGAAAATTGATCTCAGTAAAGGGTATTGGCAGATACCCGTAGCAGAAGAAGATATATTCAAGACCGCGTTTGTGACACCGGATGGGACGTATGAATTTCTTCGAATGCCCTTTGGCATGAAGAACTCTGGTGCTACACTGGTTCGTGGGATGAGGGAAGTGCTTTCAGGCATGTCTGGCGTTGAGAGCTATATCGATGATTTGATTGTATTCTCCAGAGATTGGGAGACACACCTGCGAACTTTAGAAGAATTGTTGAAAAGACTAAGTGAGGCCAACCTCACTGCTCGTCCCTCAAAATGTATTTTTGGGGCATCTACGGTAGAATTTTTAGGTCACGATGTCGGATACGACTGGATCACGCCGAACGATGACAATCTAGAGAAGATTGCGCGAGCGAAGCGTACAGTCACAAAGAAGGAAGTCCGATCATTTTGTGGGTTGCTCGGGTACTATCGGGACTATATTCCTTCGTTTGCGATTATTGCGGCACCGTTGACGGACCTGACGAAGAAGGGGCAGCCAAACTTTGTCAAATGGGGTGAGGCTCAGGAGAAAGCTTTCAACACTCTGAGAGAGGCTCTCCTGAAGCGGCCCATATTAAGACTGCCCGACCATTCGCGAAATTTCACTCTACGCACGGATGCATCCAACAGCGGAATTGGAGCTGTTCTGATGCAGGAGCACGAGGGAAAACTCCACCCCGTCGCGTACGCAAGCAAGAAGTTGACGAATGCGGAGACAAAGTACTCTACACTTGAAAAGGAGTGCTTAGCAATAATATGGGGAGTTGGTAAATTTCGCTTATTCCTGGCCGGAAAGAAGTTCGTCCTCCAAACGGACCACAAGCCGCTGACTTTCCTTAGCACGGCCCGCTACAAGAACGATCGTATACTCCGGTGGTCTCTATCATTGCAGGGGTACGACTTCGTAGTAAAAGACATTGCCGGCAAGGAGAACGTTATGGCGGACTATCTCAGCCGCATAATCGTATAGACTTTCGTGTGAATAACTTCGTGTTTTGTTTTGTAAAATTATTTGTATTTCGTGTGTGTTGTTAAAAATATTATTGCATAATATTTTTCTTTGCGGGGGGCGTATGTCACACTTCATTCATAATTTTAATCATAACGATGTGGTGTATCCCCGTTAAAAGCAGTTCGTAGTTTTATCATAAGAGAATAAATGCGGCTTTTTGAGCGCTATCTGCGATATACGTCCAATTTGTTATATGGCTCGATACATGTATCTTTTTCTCTTTTTTTCTCTTTGTATTGACGTAATATGTTTTTGACTAACATCATTGTACTGGAAAATTCGCGTATATTCCACTTGATTCGCGTAACGAACTCTCCAGGGGTTTCTGGCTGAATCTTGAATTTACGAGAAAGTTTACGTCACGTGATTTTGTTTTCTATATAAAGCCGATGCGTAGCGAGAATTATTATTATTATGATGATCATTATCGTTGTGAGGTAATTTGAAGCGACTCGAGTGGCGGCTCGAGCGAAGGTGATTTTGTTTGGCCACAGGAGGTGGACCGTTAGATTTTGTGTCGGTGGACAATTGTTGAATTTATTTTGTGCCAGTGGTTGGCAGTTTTGTTCTACAGAGGTAGAATTATTTGTGTTGATTGAGCCGAGTTATAGTGTTGATTTCGCTTTGCAGTTTGGCAAAGCGTGGAATAGAAGTTTCGTCGGACGTGATATTTTTGTAATACATCTGTTTTTATTAGAGAAAAGGGTCTCTGTTTGTTGTGAAAAAGAATCTTCAACGAAATCAATCCGAGCTTTCGTTAACCAACTGTATAAACCGTCAGGCTCATAGCAAAACTACTTCTTGAGCCGGAATAAAATAAAATTTAGACACAGCTTTGTTTCAGCGCAGGTATTCGGGTTACCTAGCTCAACTGGTCCTTTGGGATTCCCGAACAAAGTTTGTGACACAAACAATTATTTAGGCGTACTCGTATTAAATATGATTAATAAACATTAAACTTCGTTTACTGAGCTCGTTTTGTTACTCTGAATAAATTTGTTCGGGTCGAAGCGAATGGTCCTAAGTCTTGTGTTTTTAAAATACAGCCGAGACGATGCTTTCAGGTGTAAACCAAATAAACATAATTAATAACCATGAACTGGTATTGTTCAAATGTTTTTATCATAATTATTATTTTGATTCAACTTTATACTCACATATAACGATCATCGTTAAATAAATCCATGAACTTCTTCCTCCTTAATAACAAAATAAAAACATTTGAGTGAATTAATACACAAAACAAACTATTCTAATATTTATAAGCAACAAACAAATACTCATCTAAAAACACCAGATGTTTCGTAATTTTTGTAAAGCTATAAAAATATTCAGAAGCATAAAACAATCGAGCATTTGTTTGGTTGTACAAAAAAAAAAAAAAAAAACACATCTAAACTTCATAGCATTTGTAACATTGCATGTGATGCAATATTTATGAAGTTGGCCAATTCATTACTTACTGTAAAACCACGGCAATCTTAACTATAAGCCATGTTATTATGCACACTTCACTTTATTGTGAGGACCTACTCTGTCTGATTTACTTTACAGCTTAAGCGGTTTTATAGTAGGAAGGCAAGGACGTTAAATAACAAAAACTAATGATTTGTCCGTTTGTTTGTGTTAAATATTTTTAAATCTGAGCACAGTAATTACTATATGGAATAAATAGTTCAATAGAAGTCAGTTTAATAGCTTAGTTTAGTATTTGATAAACTCTTGTAAAAATTAACGTAAATTTATCAAGTTCATATTTTTATAAATACGTACTATTAATTGTTTTAAGTTTTGTTTTAGCAAAAAATTATTATGAGCGTACATTTCCATTGTTCAAAATTAGAGTGTGTTTAACAGAATTTTAAATTAATTATAAAAACAAAATTTTTGTGATCAGTTTTGCTGCTTATTGTCCACAACAACTTAAAATTGTAGTAATGATAAATATGATAAAATCAAATTCAATACTAAATCTAATTTAAATTATTTGTATTGAAATTTATTCAAATCTCACTAACAAGTGCTAAGTGTTGTTTTAAAAGAATTGGATATTTAAAAAAATTTATTATTACATAATGATTGACAGAAATCAATTTTACTTAATCTCATCGAAATAATTGAAAATAGCAATAGGGCACCACAGGGAACACGAAGTATGACGCTTTAAATGAAGAAACTTGACCATCACACCCAACATCTGATCCGGGCAGTACAGCAGCCCAGGGTAAAAAAAACTCTTGTGCCAGTCCTATTTGTGTCTGACCTAGACGAATGTATTCCAAACGACGACAACGACAAGAATAAAAACAAAACAGAGGAACAAACTTGACTGTGAAGCCGATCTGTACAACATTAATCTGATCTGATATGATCTAAAGTTCTTCTTATTAACAAAATTTAGTTCTTGTTGTCCTGTTCAATGTTATTCGATGTTTTCAATAAGTTAGGGCTTGGGTTTTGTTAGTATCATTAATGTAGGGCGCGCGTTTTATTTCCATGACGAAAAGAGAGTGGGGCTCAAAACGTTTAAAAATCCCAGGTGTAGAAGTTAAACCAACACCAAGTAGATCATATGAAAAGCATCTTTTTAATTACAGCACTAAAATAGTTCAATAAAAAATGCAAACTTACTCTATGCAAAATGGCCACACAAAAACTATTTGTTTTGGTTACACATATTGATTATGTAAACCAGTATACAACATACAGAATTACTGGTGAAAATCAAGACAAGATTTTTATTAAAAAATACTAATCGTCCAATCAATTCAACACATTTCTTTATAGAAACCTGTTATATTTAATCAAACAAATGATCTTGTGTTGTTTTATATTGAAACAAAATAAACTAAATTGTATCAAAACAAATTTGCCGTCAAGCAAAAAAGCGGTTTAATTTCTAGTGATCATAGAATGCAATGCTTCTCCAGGCTTTTTTCAGTAACCGTTATAGCCTACGTTTAAGTGGAGTTACTCGTTTCTACAAATAAAAAATCTAAAGATCTTCATTTCAAATGTAGATTCAATCAAGAAAAAAAAAAACCGTTTAAATGGATGTTTTGAATTTAAATCTGTGAACGTAAAAGAAACTTTTTGATGGCGTCTGTCTCCTCAAACTTTCAACGCGGAGCTAAAACTAAATTATAATCGAATTATATTTGCGAGCCATGGTTTGAAAAATGCTGCCTCAAAATGTATAATTGTTGCAAACAATTATTTAGACGTACTCGTATTAAATATGATTAATAAACATTAAACTTCGTTTACTGAGCTCGTTTTGTTACTCTGAATAAATTTGTTCGGGTCGAAGCGAATGGTCCTAAGTCTTGTGTTTTTAAAATACAGCCGAGACGATGCTTTCAGGTGTAAACCAAATAAACATAATTAATAACCATGAACTGGTATTGTTCAAATGTTTTTATCATAATTATTATTTTGATTCAACTTTATACTCACATATAACGATCACCGACAAGTAAATCCGTGAAGTTCTTCATCCTTAATAACAAAATAAAAACATTTGAGTGAATTAATACACAAAACAAACTATTCTAATATTTATAAGCAATAAACAAATACTCATCTAAAAACACCAGATGTTTCGTAATTTTTGTAAAGCTATAAAAATATTCAGAAGCATAAAACAATCGAGCATTTGTTTGGTTGTACAAAAAAAAAAAAAAAAAACACACCTAAATTCATAGCATTTGTAACATTGCATGTGATGCAATATTTATGAAGTTGGCCAATTCATTACTTAAATCCACGGCAATCTTAACTATAAGCCATGTTATTATGCACACTTCACTTTATTGTGAGGACCTACTCTGTCTGATTTACTTTACAGCTTAAGCGGTTTTATAGTAGGAAGGCAAGGACGTTAAATGACAAAAACTAATGATTTGTCCGTTTGTTTGTGTTAAATATTTTTAAATCTGAGCGCATTATTCACTATATGGAATAAATAGTTCAATAGAAGTCAGTTTAATAGCTTAGTTTAGTATTTGATAAACTCTTGTAAAAATTAACGTAAATTTATCAAGTTCATATTTTTATAAATACGTACTATTAATTGTTTTAAGTTTTGTTTTAGCAAAAAATTATTATGAGCGTACATTTCCATTGTTCAAAATTAGAGTGTGTTTAACAGAATTTTAAATTAATTATAAAAACAAAATTTTTGTGATCAGTTTTGCTGCTTATTGTCCACAACAACTTAAAATTGTAGTAATGATAAATATGATAAAATCAAATTCAATACTAAATCTAATTTAAATTATTTGTATTGAAATTTATTCAAATCTCACTAACAAGTGCTAAGTGTTGTTTTAAAAGAATTGGATATTTAAAAAAATTTATTATTACATAATGATTAACAGAAATCAATTTTACTTAATCTCATCGAAATAATTGAAAAATAGCATATTGTAAAATCATTACTGTTGTTTGATATTTTACACAAAAATATGTTTGGAAAAAACGACTGTATGTTTAAATGCTGTAGATTATTACTAGTTTTGAACTAAAAGTGTATATTATTGTAATTTTTGAACTGAAACTAGAATTTCAACGCGGAGCTAAAACTAGATTATAATGAATTATATTTGCGAGCCATGGTTTGAAAAATGCTGCTTTCAAATGTATAACTGTTGCAAACAATGGTTTCGTGACAAAACTGAGGCTCGGCATCGTCGACATACAAAAGAAAATGTAGTTTTTTTTTAACTTCATATTGTCATTGGGAAAAACAAAATTAAACTTAAGGACGAGCTTAAACTCGAGTTGGAAAGTCATCTGCGACTTTTAAACAAGAATTTGAACGCTGTTTTCAGATTTGAGCGACACTGAACATCCAGATATGAAGATGACAAGCAATCGTTTTTGTTTAAACAAAGATACTTTTTCGAAAAATTGTAAAAGAAATTTTTCAGAATAAAATGAAACTCGACTGCAAAAAACAATTTTTAAGCTATGTCACTGACTTGTTTTTTGGCAAAATATGTAAACATATACAATAGTGCAGGTGCTGTAGCTATACGTATACTCGTTCGTCTTTCATTGAGCTACCTGTGTAAAAGTGGATTTTCTACATTTCAAGTATAAAAAAACTGACAAAGCGAATCTTGTTCGTGTGATAAGCACAACAGTATTGGGAAATTTCATTCGTCCATACACGAATGGGGTCTCATTTCTTCACCAAATTGCGAGTATGGCGCCTCCAAATAAACGGCACACACGTTATAACAGGGTGCCCGATACATCGGGCACCACAGGGAACACGAAGTATGACGCTTTAAATGAAGAAACTTGACCATCACACCCAACATCTGATCCGGGCAGTACAGCAGCCCAGGGTAAAAAAAACTCTTGTCCCAGTCCTATTTGTATCTGACCTAGACGAATGTATTCCAAACGACGACAACGACAAGAATAAAAACAAAACAGAGGAACAAACTTGACTGTGAAGCCGATCTGTACAACATTAATCTGATCTGATATGATCTGAAGTTCTTCTTATTAACAAAATTTAGTTCTTGTTGTCCTGTTCAATGTTATTCGATGTTTTCAATAAGTTAGGGCTTGGGTTTTGTTAGTATCATTAATGTAGGGCGCGCGTTTTATTTCCATGACGAAAAGAGAGTGGGGCTCAAAACGTTTAAAAATCCCAGGTGTAGAAGTTAAACCAACACCAAGTAGATCATATGAAAAGCATCTTTTTAATTACAGCACTAAAATAGTTCAATAAAAAATGCAAACTTACTCTATGCAAAATGGCCACACAAAAACTATTTGTTTTGGTTACACATATTGGTTATGTAAACCAGTATACAACATACAGAATTACTGGTGAAAATCAAGACAAGATTTTTATTAAAAAATACTAATCGTCCAATCAATTCAACACATTTCTTTATAGAAACCTGTTATATTTAATCAAACTAATGATCTTGTGTTGTTTTATATTGAAACAAAATAAACTAAATTGTATCAAAACAAATTTGCCGTCAAGCAAAAAAGCGGTTTAATTTCTAGTGATCATAGAATGCAGTGCTTCTCCAGGCTTTTTTCAGTAACCGTTATAGCCTACGTTTAAGTGGAGTTACTCGTTTTTACAAATAAAAAATCTAAAGATCTTCATTTCAAATGTAGATTCAATCAAGAAAAAAAAACCGTTTAAATGGATGTTTTGAATTTAAATCTGTGAACGTAAAAGAAACTTTTTGATGGCGTCTGTCTCCTCAAAATTTCAACGCGGAGCTAAAACTAAATTATAATCGAATTATATTTGCGAGCCATGGTTTGAAAAATGCTGCCTCAAAATGTATAATTGTTGCAAACAATTATTTAGACGTACTCATATTATATATGATTAATAAACACTAAACTTCGTTTACTGAGCTCGTTTTGTTACTCTGAATAAATTTGTTCGGGTCGAAGCGAATGGTCCTAAGTCTTGTGTTTTTAAAATACAGCCGAGACGATGCTTTCAGGTGTAAACCAAATAAACATAATTAATAACCATGAACTGGTATTGTTCAAATGTTTTTATCATAATTATTATTTTGATTCAACTTTATACTCACATATAAGGATCATCGTTAAGTAAATCCGTGAAGTTCTTCATCCTTAATAACAAAATAAAAACATTTGAGTGAATTAATACACAAAACAAACTATTCTAATATTTATAAGCAATAAACAAATACTCATCTAAAAACACCAGATGTTTCGTAATTTTTGTAAAGCTATAAAAATATTCAGAAGCATAAAACAATCGAGCATTTGTTTGGTTGTACAAAAAAAAAAAAAAAAAACACACCTAAATTCATAGCATTTGTAACATTGCATGTGATGCAATATTTATGAAGTTGGCCAATTCATTACTTAAATCCACGGCAATCTTAACTATAAGCCATGTTATTATGCACACTTCACTTTATTGTGAGGACCTACTCTGTCTGATTTACTTTACAGCTTAAGCGGTTTTATAGTAGGAAGGCAAGGACGTTAAATGACAAAAACTAATGATTTGTCCGTTTGTTTGTGTTAAATATTTTTAAATCTGAGCGCAGTATTCACTATATGGAATAAATAGTTCAATAGAAGTCAGTTTAATAGCTTAGTTTAGTATTTGATAAACTCTTGTAAAAATTAACGTAAATTTATCAAGTTCATATTTTTATAAATACGTACTATTAATTGTTTTAAGTTTTGTTTTAGCAAAAAATTATTATGAGCGTACATTTCCATTGTTCAAAATTAGAGTGTGTTTAACAGAATTTTAAATTAATTATAAAAACAAAATTTTTGTGATCAGTTTTGCTGCTTATTGTCCACAACAACTTAAAATTGTAGTAATGGTAAATATGATAAAATCAAATTCAATACTAAATCTAATTTAAATTATTTGTATTGAAATTTATTCAAATCTCACTAACAAGTGCTAAGTGTTGTTTTAAAAGAATTGGATATTTAAAAAAATTTATTATTACATAATGATTGACAGAAATCAATTTTACTTAATCTCATCGAAATAATTGAAAATAGCAATAGGGCACCACAGGGAACACGAAGTATGACGCTTTAAATGAAGAAACTTGACCATCACACCCAACATCTGATCCGGGCAGTACAGCAGCCCAGGGTAAAAAAACTCTTGTCCCAGTCCTATTTGTGTCTGACCAAGACGAATGTATTCCAAACGACGACAACGACAAGAATAAAAACAAAACAGAGGAACAAACTTGACTGTGAAGCCGATCTGTACAACATTAATCTGATCTGATATGATCTGAAGTTCTTCTTATTAACAAAATTTAGTTCTTGTTGTCCTGTTCAATGTTATTCGATGTTTTCAATAAGTTAGGGCTTGGGTTTTGTTAGTATCATTAATGTAGGGCGCGCGTTTTATTTCCATGACGAAAAGAGAGTGGGGCTCAAAACGTTTAAAAATCCCAGGTGTAGAAGTTAAACCAACACCAAGTAGATCATATGAAAAGCATCTTTTTAATTACAGCACTAAAATAGTTCAATAAAAAATGCAAACTTACTCTATGCAAAATGGCCACACAAAAACTATTTGTTTTGGTTACACATATTGGTTATGTAAACCAGTATACAACATACAGAATTACTGGTGAAAATCAAGACAAGATTTTGGAGCTAGAACTATTATGTAATATTATTTTTGCACAATGCTTAGTGTTTAAATTGAGTGTAGGTTTTGGTAAACAATAATTGCATGCATTTTCATAAAAATTATTTAGCATGATTGGTGTAAGCTTTTGTCATTCAAGATTTTTTTCTTCAAAATCTGTTTACATTTATTTTCTAAAAAAATTACTTCTGTTTTTTAGAAGTAATTGTTATACACGTAATGCTTTGTGTATTTTTAAAGAAACGATTTCACTTGACTTCATAGCAACTATTTTGACTATAATTACAGCTTTTTTATTTATAGCTAATTGTTTATACAAATTCAAAATTATCCATGGAATTATTTAGAATAATCAGATCTCACATGGTTAGTGGTTAACAACACTATTAACAAGGGGTTTTGATAAAAATTCAAGCATCCATAAACATTTACATATATATACCTGTTCATATTTTTGTTGATTTTTGCTATAAATTATTTAAAAGAATATTCACAAGAGTTTCAGTATTTAATTAAGATTTCTTGAAAAATAAACTAATTAAAAAGTGTCAATTATATTTTTTGGTTGTATACAAATACACTTTTTCATTATTGCCGCTTAGTTCTGTTAAAAAATTGCTACTGTTGTTTTTCATAACTTGGTAATAGGGTTTATCATTAAGCCAAATTATGCTTGCCATACAAATTATCAAAATAAACAGAAAAAAGCAACTATAAAGTTGTCTGTCTAGTGTCTACCAGCGGAAAAAATGGATAAAAGCAATTCCTAATGCCGATCTCGCTGTTACCTATGATACTGTTATCTGTGAGTTGCATTGGTCAGAAAATTTTGAGACTGTTAAAGTAATGTGTATGGGGGTAAATTACGTCCCAAAAACTCTCCTTCTGTTTGGTCAGGGTAGCCTTATCTTAAATTCCTTCCACATCAGCACCTGAATGTATCACTAAAAGAGCTTTTAGTGTTGTAAAAAATATTTAACACTAGACTTACCGCGTTTTTAACCTACCTAGAATTACCGGGAGCGGTTTGTCAAATGAACAAAAGAATGCGCAATAATTTAAGTTTACTTTATCTTATAAGTTTTTTTAACTTTTGTGTATACCTAGTAATGATTTGAATCTTTGTAGGTGTGAGTTTGATGCGTTGTAGGCTTCTTTTTAATATCATGTTCTGGAATATACTGCATAGGCCCTGATCTCCGAATTAAATTAAAGGCCTTCAACCTGCTTTTTTGCTGCGTGGTTAAAATTTTCTCAAAGTTTTTATTGTATTTACAATAAACACGAGGTCTGAAACTAAATAAAAAATAATTTACTTTAAAATAAACTCAAAATCTTAAATGGTTATTTTTCATTATGCTGCTATTTACAAATACCACAAGCGGCTATTCAAAAGCATATAAAAACAAAAAAAAATGCAGCGCTCTACACAGTCCACACATTCAACTTTTACACAACCTGTACACTTTCCGCAAACTGATCTATGGCATCCACAAAAGAATTTTGCAGTTTTATTTTGTTCACAGTTTAGCCCTTTAAAGGACAGTTGTACATATGTGTACCATGATTGTGATTGTAACGTAACAAAAGGACTTTTGTGAAGGCATTATAATGCTGATTTTAGGTATTTGTGACATCATTATGAGATCATTGTCGTTTTATTTTACAATCAAATTCTTATATCCCTCAAAGGGTTAGATTAACTTGGCTTTGCTTTCGCTTTTTGCTTCCATCAATGACGAAATTTTGATGAGAATTGTTGAAAAGCGGAAGCAAAACTGCGACTAGTTGAGATATCTTTCCTTAACATGTGCTTCTCTCAGTTCAGTGGCGAGTTGAAACATAAAATTCCTTCTCGAGATAGCATCTTCAGTTTTCTTCTTGTACAACATATAGGTGTTACTGCAAGCAAGGTCCAAAATATTTTAAAAGACAGCCACCAGCCACAGCCGTGTATTTGCCTTCACCGTGTATTGTCGTGCCATCTGGTCAGCAATATCAATACCACAATTAGTTTTATTGTAGAATGTAATTGTTTCCGGTTTGTTTGTTTTTTTGTTTTATCTGCCATAACAAATACGTGGAGTGTGCTAAGAATACAAATGTTCTTGTTTTGTTTACACTGGTAAACTTGTTTTGTTTACACTGTCAAGGCTGTGGCATGGTTGTAGTCGCTTTTTTTTTGCAAGAGTTTGCTGGATTATCTGCTCTGCTGTAAAACTTTTACCAGTTGCTGAACATCCTTTGGAATTTTGTTCAGGGTCCTGACAAGTGACGTCTTTTTTTCCAGAGCTGCAGGGCAAGATGAGTCAAAGTAAAAAAATTGTCAGTTATGACGCTCCTTCCTTTGCTCAAGTATGGCCCCACTATCTGTATTACCACACTCTCAGACAATTTTTATGTAACTAATCTGGCTTCATCTTTTCCAAGATATGATATGGCATTCGGTATATATTTAAATTGCACATCAACAGCTAGTCAATATTTGATGCTGACTTCGTCTGGTTTGTTGGCCATATATTGCATAAATCTGCAGCAGGCTTTAGTTGGGAATAATTGTTCGTCGACTGTAATATTTTCTCCTGGTTTGTAGCAAACAATATAGTTTTCAATAAACTTATCCTAGACGGCAGAAATCAAAGCAAATTTATCCGTTTGACGTCAAGATAGTCTTGTTCTCCGTATATCAAGTCGAAAAAACCTCATGGTTTCGCAAAAGCGATTTCTACCCATGTAACTCCTGGAAAAAAAAAGTACACCCCGATTTTTTCCCAAAACTCAAAAATCGGTCTGTTCTTTCCACTTTATGCTTCTCGTACGTATAGAAAGAAAATAAAAGCTTTTAGTTTAATTAGTAGTAGTTTCCACTTATCACTGTTTTTCACTCTATGCGCTTTAGCTTTTGTACATTGTTGGACGTGTGTAAGCATTGAATTATCGACGACTAGTTCAAGCGCACTCAGCGGACCATCCAAAATGCGATTGGCATATCGCGTTAGACTTCGCTTTCTGTTAGCACGTGCTAAGCTTGTAGCCTACCCCTCGATTCTAAAAAAACGTCGATGTAGGCTACTCACATTTTGTTTTGTCCTTAGCAACCAATCCAATTTTCGAGGTGTTTGGAGTAAGCCCCTCACCCTGCGCTTGTGCTGCAGTACTTGTATCATTGCTGCCTCCGCCAAAGCTGAAAGTTGACATGACGCAGAATCAGTTTGCTCCAGGTCATCAATATCAGTCTCTGAATCAGATCCATCTGAAGAAATCACTTCCCATGTAAATCAAGCTTAATCTGAATTTGCCGACCCCTTATCTAAACCTTTACAAATATTTTCATCTTCGCTTTCATCCCCCGGATCATCTTCTGCAATCGCGTTCAGCCAAGCTAGAGCTTGAATACTACTAACTCGTTCTAGTCTCGGCATTCTGCAAATGACTCAACATTATGAACTAATTAGTAACTAACTGTTGCCAGATACTGTAGCAATTGTTGCATAATTGTTTTGAAACAATAACACAATAAAAGGCTTTATTGTCAAGGCAATTTTAACCGTAGAGAAATTACAAGTTGCTTTCCGGTCAAAATGACCGTTGGCGGTAATTTAAGGTAAATCGCTCTCCAAAATCCGCTGTGCTTATTGCAATGCAATAAAAATTAACATGCTAAAAGTTGACAAAGACTTAAAAAAAGTGAGAAAGTTTTAATATTCTAAGACTTACCTAAGCAGAGATATGAGCGATTAAAAATCAAAAACGATCAAAATGACCGCACCGTTAATTCTAATGTTAAGCCGATGAATTAATATTGTTTCTAGCTACTGATAAAATATCATATCCAACTTTGAAGAAAGAATTTTTTGAAAGAAAAAAAAATTTTCATGTCCTGTTATATCATATTTGGCTGATAATACTCTACATATTCGATCCATTAAACAACATTATGGCATATCCTTATTTGCTATTAAAATATTTCAAAATCTTTGGAGTAAAAATAATTTAAAGTTCACATTTTTTGCTGTACATTGCATATATGTGCATTTAGAAAATTGAGCACAAGTGTTAAAGAACGTTCTGTAAGTTTTATGATATTTAATAAAGGCTTGAAAAAAAATTGACCTCTAGTCATTAGTTTTGCTGCTGCTATGAATCTTCCAGCAGTCAAAGATAGAAATTTTGCACGACTGCAATGTTTGCTAACTCTAGTGTAATGTTGACAACATCCTACCAGGTCGGGATTCGAACCCTTGCCCTAATTGGTGCTAAAGTCACAAGTAAAACCAATTTTCTAGAAACAATGTCGTAATGTATTTAAAGTTATTGAGGATGTTTATTATAAGAATTATACACTTATACGTATATTTAAAAGATATTTATATTAGGCTCCGACAAAAAAGTAAAGCGTGCACGTCGGCATAGCCGATACTTAAGATCGCCCTGATTAAAACCTTTCCTTGATGCGATGTGTAAACTAGAACAATTCTTTACTGAGTTTAAAATTGTCTCTAGAATTTTATACTTTTTTATGTTAATCCAAATTTGTAGCAGTTGCTTTTGGTGACAGTTGGAATAAAAGTCAAATTCCAACTTATTATTTATTCAATCAAAACAATGAATGAGACCAAACAAATTGGACAATACTATTGGTATACAACAGGACAGGATGAACTCTGCATAAATCGATTGAACTTTAAATAGTTTGTATTAATTGTACTAGAATAATATCTATTCTATGCAACACTTGCATCAAAATTGCTAAAAAGCAAAAAATCATAAACGCGTGCGTGTTTAAAACTTTGTGTAATTTCGCAATCCATGTCAAGAATGTCGACAACTCGGCGACGATACAGAGTTTTTAACACGTATGCCGATATATTGGATTGATAGAAATGGCAAGGTTGGTTTTGTTTTCGTTACAACCAAAATGCATATTTGCAGTATCGTCATCATCATCATCATCATCATCATCATCATCATAACTATTGATTCTCCGGACTAACAGGACAAAGGCGGAGACGTTATTTTTTCGTCAAGTCATTAGTCCTGCCGGCTTTCAGCATATTACTGCTCGATGAAAGTTTTTAATTAATTTTTATTTTTCATCTTATTGATAAAAAGCTTGATTTAAATATACGTGATGTAAAATGTCTTCCCCAAACGAACAATAAAGTAATGAGTGTAAAAGTAAAGCCAATACTACAAGTAGATAATATGAAAAGGATCTTTTTAATAACAGAACTAAAATAATTCAATAAAAAATGAAAACTTAATGGATGCAGAATGGCCACACAAAAGCTGTTTGTTTTGGTGGCAGGTATTTGTTGTGTAAACGGGATGAAAATGTGATATTTGACATAAACTTATATTAAGAGTATGCGGAAATACTGGAGAAAATCAAGACAATATTTCATTAAAAAAATACTCAGACAATGGAAACTCGTTTCAATTTTCGCAGATCTAAATTTGATTGTGTAAATTTCTTCTCACAAACTGACAACTATATGTAACGCTTTGTTTTTTCTGTTTTTTCTGTTTTTTTTTTCAATGAATTTGTTGTCTATAAGCGTTGTAAGAACATTGATTTTAATTTAAATAAAATCGAAAACTTTAATATTATTTTAATACCGGTATACCTTTTTTTGTTGTTTGAAGAAAGCGATTCAATTCAAGGTTTCAACTACTAACATGTTGTTACTAATTGTATGTTCTAATAAGTTTTTGTTTTATATTGAAACAAAATAATCTAAATTGTATCAAAACAAATTTGCCGTCAAGCAAAAAAGCGGTTTAATTTCTAGTGATCATAGAATGCAGTGCTTCTCCAGGCTTTTTTCAGCAACCGTTATAGCCTACGTTTAAGTGGAGTTACTCGTTTTTACAAATAAAAAATCTAAAGATCTTCATTTCAAATGTAGATTCAATCAAGAAAAAAAACCGTTTAAATAGATGTTTTGAATTTAAATCTGTGAACGTAAAAGAAACTTTTTGATGGCGTCTGTCTCCTCAAACTTTCAACGCGGAGCTAAAACTAAATTATAATCGAATTATATTTGCGAGCCATGGTTTGAAAAATGCTGCCTCAAAATGTATAATTGTTGCAAACAATTATTTAGACGTACTCATATTATATATGATTAATAAACATTAAACTTCGTTTATTGAGCTCGTTTTGTTACTCTGAATAAATTTGTTCGGGTCGAAGCGAATGGTCCTAAGTCTTGTGTTTTTAAAATACAGCCGAGACGATGCTTTCAGGTGTAAACCAAATAAACATAATTAATAACCATGAACTGGTATTGTTCAAATGTTTTTATCATAATTATTATTTTGATTCAACTTTATACTCACATTTCAGAATAGTTGGTAATAAATGGTTGGAAGTCATTCACCCTTAATAACAAACAAAAACATTTGAGTGAATTAATACACAAAACAAACTATTCTAATATTTATAAGTAATAAACAAATACTCATCTAAAAACACCAGATGTTTCGTAATTTTTGTAAAGCTATAAAAATATTCAGAAGCATAAAACAATCAAACATTTGTTTGGTTTTACAAAAAAAAAACACTGAACGTCATAGTATTTATAACATTGTATGTGATGCAATATTTATGAAGTTGGCCAATTCCTTACTTAAACCTTTCATTGATGCGTTATGTAAACGAGAACAATTCTTTGCTGAGTTTAAAACTGTCTCTAGAATTTTATATTTTTTTATGTTAATCCATAGTCGTTGCTGTTTTTTCTGATAACAGCTGCAATAAAAGTCAAATTCCAACTTATTATTTAATTCAATTAAAACAATGAATGAGACCAAACAAATTGGACAATACTATTGGTATACAACAGGACAGGATGAACTCTGCATAAATCGATTGAACTTTAAATAGTTTGTATTAATCGTACTAGAATAATATCTATTCTATGCAACACTTGCATCAAAATTGCTAAAAAGCAAAAAATCATAAACGCGTGCGTGTTTAAAACTTTGTGTAATTCCGCAATCCATGTCAAGAATGTCGACAGCTCGGCGACGATACAGAGTTTTTAACACGTATGCCGATATATTGGATTGATAGAAATGGCAAGGTTGGTTTTGTTTTCGTTACAACCAAAATGCATATTTGCAGTATCGTCATCATCATCATCATGATCCTCATCATCATCATCATCATCATCATCATCATAACTGTTGATTCTCCGGACTAACAGGACAAAGGCGGAGACGTTATGTTTTCGTCAAGTCATTAGTCCTGCCGGCTTTCAGCATATTACTGCTCGATGAAAGTTTTTAATTAATTTTTATTTTTCATCTTATTATTGAAAGAGCTTGATTTAAATATACGTGATGTAAAATGTCTTCCCCAAACGAACAATAAAGTAATGAGTGTAAAATTTAAACCAATACCATGTAGATCATACGAAAAGCATCTTTTTTATAACAGCACTAAAATAGTTTAATAAAAATGAAAACTTAATGAATGCAGAATGGCCACACAAAAGCTGTTTGTTTTGGTGGCAGGTATTTGTTGTGTAAACGGGATGAAAATGTGATATTTGACATAAACTTATATTGCTACAGCTTCCGCTGCAACAGTATACAGAAATACTGGTGAAAATCAAGACAATATTTTCATTAAAAATACTTAGACAATAGAAACTCGTTTCAATTTTCACAAATCTAAATTTGATTGTGTAAATTTCTTCTCCCAAACTGACAACTATATGTAATGCTTTATTTTTTCCGTTTTTCTGTTTTTTTTTTCAATAAATTTGTTGTCTATAAGCGTCGTAAGAACATTGTTTAACTCAAATAAAATTTAAAACTTTTAAAATTATTTTAATATACTTTTTTTTTGTTTAACGAAAGCGATTCAATTTAAGGTTTTGACTTCAAGCATGCTGTTCCTATTTGTACGTTTTAATAAGTTATATTGAATTTAAGAAATTAGGATTATTTAAAGGTTTTCGCTGTTTCGTTTTGTTCTCAATTAATTGCTCATGTTTTTAATTGTAATTCTAAATCTCTAACTGATGAATATTTGGTTTGGTTTTAAATGAATAGTTTTGACATTCATATTATAGCGCATCTCCAGATTTGAAGGCTGAAGCTCAATCACACAAAGATGGCGCAGGCAGTCTTTCACTTAAATAACTGAGAGTCCAAACGTGATTAAAAAGTCTACAATAGAGATAGACTTTTACAGCTCTGTCCAACCTGTAATTATCTTGGGGTAAAACTGGACAGATCGCTCACGTTTCCTCAACATCTGGTGGCATTGCACAAAATCTATCCTCGCGTGTCACACTGGTGAGGCGACTTGTAGGCTCAAGATGGGGTGCTGGTGCCAAAACACTACGCACAGCTTCCCTATCTCAGGTCTACTCAACAGCTGAGTACTGCGCACCAGTGTGGAGTCGCAGCGCTCACACTCGCCTTATTAACAGTGTCTTGAATGACGCCTTGCGCATAGTTACTGGATGCCTGCGTTTCACTCCAACAAATCACCTACCTATACTCTCAGGCATCCAGCCAGCTGAGCTTCTCCGAATGGGAGCGACACTCTCCTTGGTTCACCGTGGATCTCTGGACCTTGATCATATCTTGTATGGTCTTTTAGTCGATCCTCAGAAACTCGTCAAGTGAGACTAAGATCCAGACGCCGGTTTGTGCATCTGCGCGGAATCTTTTGGACAACCTTGCCAGACTTCGCATCCGCGCTTCTGAATGGAGAAATCACAAATGGAATGTGGAGTACTGTGAAAATGCTTCCAGGCTCCGTGCTTTTGTGCCCGAAACCGGTGCCAGGTCTGTTGGGATGGGCTTATCCCAAGCAGCTTGGGTTACGCTCAACTGGTATTGGGCAATTCCATTTGTCCATACACAAATGGGGTGTCGCTCCTTCCCTGAATTGCGAGTGTGGCGCCTCAGAACAAAACGCAGACCATGTTCTAACAGCGTGCACTATACACATTGGCAGCGGGCACCACATGGAGCACGAAGTCTGACGGTTTTGGATGACGAAACCCGATGCTGGCTTAATAACATCACTGCCAGTATCTGATTCAGGCAGTACAGCAGCTTGGGTTAGTAAAAGGATAAACCCTCGGCCCCAGTCCTGTTTGTGTCTGACATGCAGTGGATACCTCTTCAAGCGACGACATTCATATTCTGTTATGTTTCTGTTCTTCTCTCAACTCATCAGTTTTGCTCGTGGATTTGATTACTTGAAATTGCCTTTACTTGCTTAACCCATTAATGACGACTGGCAAGTTTACTTGCCACACACAAAAATATTATTTTTATTTTTCTGTTATTTGCCTTATTTCTTTATGTTATTGCCGGTTGGCAAGTATACTTGCCAGCTTCTATTTCAGAATATAATAATAAATATCATTTTTTCTTCATTTTATATGATAAATGGGATCTAAATAAAGGATTTTCATGTAAATTTGAGTTTCAGTTGTCATTCAGTAATTATCAGCATTAATGGGTTAACACAACTTTGTAAAACTATTTCGGATGTTAGCGTCACTTTTTAATAACAAAAGAAGCTTTTTTCTTCTTAGCATGACCGTTTTCACAGTATTATGTTTTCTTTTTTAAGCCAAGTTATCATTGCAGTTAAGCAGCGTGACAGCGTTTTCAGGAATTTGTCATGACCATTCAGGCAGGCTGAACATTGAACTCGCGTCTTTCTCCTTGTAAATCAGAGTGTTATCACACTGAGCTATCCTGCCGACTATTAAAACTTATTTTTGTCCAAAATCAAACACTAAGCTTGAGTAAAAAATTGACAATAAAAACAAACAATTTCGTCCTGAAAGTTTTAATGAGTAGTTATCAAAGGGAAATATTAGCTACAAAAACAAGTCTAGATCGCACTTGAATCAGCTTAGAAATTGTATTTAATTTTTGTTTGAACTACATAATATGACATAAAATAAAAGGAAAAAAGAGGAAGTATAACAGTGATTATTTATACTATGAATTCCACTGTAAATACTCAAGTGTTTCCACAATGCGTGATATGCTACGAAATCCTCAGCAGCACGCAATGTAACCAAGTTGTTTGCTGCGTCATCTTCAGAAGAAAACACCCTGGCCATACAGATAAACATTTAGCTTTTTTACAAAGCAAAATAAACTGTCCGAAAAAAAATTTAAAATTGCAAGTTAGTGCTTTTGGCAATCATCCTCAGCAGAAATAGTGGAAGTATCGCTTGAAGTTGGTCGCATGACTGCTAAAGAAAGAAAACTTCACAACATTGGTGAAACATTGATTCAGGGATACCTAAACTACCGGGATGCGAAACTCCGCTTTTTTCAATATAGCTTCGTGCACACTGTAGGGTTATTGTATGGATTTGCTGCATTACAGTTTAGCAATATATTTTTAATTTTTTTAGTTTTTATTCAATATATGTTAAATTATTTTAAAGTTGCGTATGGCTTTTTGACATAACTTAAACAGTTTTTATTTTTGTATAAATTATGTAATTTATTATATGATATATATTACATATTTAAAACAATTTTTTTATAAAATTAATTGACATAATAAAAATAATATAAAGATTTTTTAATTTAAATGTCTAGAATATATTTAAATTGATTTAACTTTTTTAACTAAAAAAATTTTTTTAAAGGTTATTTAAGATTATTTTAAATACTTAAATTTACTTAAATAATAACCATAAATTGTTTTTAACTTATTAACTCCTTTTAATACATATGTGTAATGTGCCCATGGTACATCTTGCAGTTTCTCATTACCCCATTGTCGTTTTTTTAATAATGTTTTTAGCATCAATAAAAGGTTCTTTATAGCTTTTTTAATTTTTAAAATTATAGATTAGATATTATGTTATAAAAGATTTTTTAAATAAAAAAATTATTGGTAACTGTTCTTGGTCTTCGCAAAAATTTTTGCAGAATTGACACAATAAATTAAGATTATTGCCAAAATTTTTTACTTTCTAATTGTACCAATAAAAAAATTATTGGAAGACTTACATTGTAAAAAAATTCTAGTCTGTTTTTGTGTGGTCTTATTTTTGGTGATCAAAATCATTTTTAGTTAAATTCTAATACTTAAAAACCTTATTTATTGCTTCATGTTATAAATTAATTGTGGTACAGTATATTTAATCTATCTTAACAAGATTGATTATTCAGTCACAAGCCATTTCCAGCCAAAGTACTTCACAACAATTAGTAAAAAATCTTTTTTGGTTTTGTAGATATTTTGAATCTTAGTTATGGTAACTTAATATTTATTTTCTTTTGCTTTTATATATTTACCTAATATTTCTATTTTTCTAATGAATTTAAATTTCCAATAAATTACACAGCTATAATTAGTGATTAGTACCAGTAAATTTCTTAAATTATTTTTTGATTAATTTTTAATAGGGGATATACTTGCTGTATTCCCAAATGCAAAACTGGTTATCTTTCCAACAAAAAATAAATCTAAATCATCAATCCCCTTGTTTAGATTTCCTTCAGACCAAGTTCAATGTCAAAAATGGATTAAAGCTATTTCACAAGAAAACTTAAAAATTAGTGATTAATGCAGAATTTAAGCCAAACATTTTATTGAGTCAGATATTCAAACTATAACTGCCAATCATTCTCAAAAATTAAGAAAAAGTGGAAATAATCTTATTCAGTTGAAAAAAAGTTTGATTAAACTCATTTGGAATCCCTTTTCTTTTTTCCAATCTTCCTGAATATTTGTCAAATAAACCATTGCCTAAAAGTTCTGTTTCAAGCACTCCTTTACACCGATGCAAAAAAGAGCACTTCTTGCTGCAGGAACAAGAAAAACAGTTTATTGAGCAAAATTCATTTTAAAACTTAGAATCTTCAAAAATCAAAATTGGTAATGCAGTACTCCCTTCTGGTTATTTTAAATTGTTCAAAGATGATTCTGTTGAATTTTATTGCATTTCAAAAAATTGTACTGATGTTAACTCTGCTTCAAAACTTATTGCATCAATTATCATAACTAAAAATTTGATACCAAATGCTTATGTAGATTCTGTACATTTTCCAAAAAATGTATGAGCTTTTATTAAGCTCCTCTTCAGTGTGTACTCAAGCAGAAGTTTGCTACATTCTTGCTTTTTGCAATAATATATCTAAAGAATGTTTGGAAGATTGTATCCAAAAAAATATATTTTTGGAAATTGCTGTTAATGCTCTTGAAAATATATTAATTCTGCTATTAAAGTTAAAAATGAAAATAATTTTTTTGTTTTAGTTCAGTTTTTTTTTGGAACAACTAAAATTAATACGTATTAATAAGGCTGCTAGTAGGTATTTATCTGGCTTGTTGACTGTTGCAATTTTGTGAAAATTAATCAACACATCTTTGTACAAAAACTTACCAATTTTTTTGTGCTGCCTTCAATTAGAAAATTGCAACAACTTTCATGTAATGACAATATTGAAAGTTGCTCCATACAAATGCAATATCTCCAACAAAAAAAAGTTAACTTTTCTTTTAGATGAAAAAAGCTGTGACTTTACTCATAGATGAAGTGTATACAGCTAATCGTGTAGAATACCAAAACGGAACTTTTGTTGGTTTGACAGAAGATGGTGCTTGTGCAAGAAAAGTTTTGACGTTTATGGTGCAGTCGGTTTGAAAAAATTACAAGGATGTTGTGTATTTGGTACCAGCAGAAAAACTAGATACTAGCTTGTTACATTTGTCGGCATTACATTTTTTTGTCGGCAGCGTTACATTACATTTGTCGGCAGCGTGGTCGAGTGGTTTAAGCACCGGACTGATGATCAGCATGGTCTCGGTTCAAAACCCACTTGCGCCATTCTGTTGTGTCCTTGAGAAAGACACTTTACGGCACATTCCCCTGCTTGGTGGTCTTGACAAGCAGTTCTAAATTGCGGTCATATCTCTACTAAATTACTAGCGGACAGCAATATCTTGGCATCTCCGGAAGCAGGTCGGGGTAATTGCTTACCCTATGTATAGCGCCGCCGTCGCTTTCCTGCGAGTCAGGAGGATAAATATAGAGATAAAAAAAAAAAAAAAAAAAAATTACTGGTTTAGTAAAGTGATGAAATACCTTAATCAAATTTTTCTTATAGTTGCTGTTTCTGTTGACAACCACATTTGCAACAGGTGAAAAACGTTGGTGTTAATCTTATGCTTCTTGATTTTTTTTTTGGCGACATAAATATAGCACGTTTTACTAATAACGTTTGTTTGTTTAATAAAAACCCTAGTCAATGCAAATTTTATTTTTGCTTGTATTAGACGGCTCTACACTATACTTTTGTTTTGTTTTTGCGTAAGCCAAAACAAAAATACATTGTAGAGTTTAGACCCCATTTATAAAGCGTTTTGAATAACTGCTTTCTGTTTTGCTGTGACAAAATTAGTTGTGCAATACTGTAATAGTTTGCTGTTAAATGATACAGCAAAAGCTAAACTGTTTATTTGTTCAAATAAGCACTCTGCGTTTTTATGTGCAGCGCAAACTGTAATAAAGGACTTCCCCAATTTTAAGTGTGCTGTCAACCAACTTTGTGCGGAAGAACATTTCAATTTTTGGCTTATTATTCATTCGACATTTAATTGCTTTGCTAAAAACGAGCTTAAATGCTTCTAAACGTGAGGATCCTGGACCAATGGTTAGAAAAATCTGAAAACTTGGTAAAAGTGCACAAACCTAAAATTCATCAAAAATTTCACTTTTTAGTATGTACATTTTTGTAATTGTTTGTCAATTGTTTCATAGTTAATCTTTTCTTGCTAACTTTTTGTATTGTAGTATAAATGCAGAACTTTTAGTTTGTTCAATTTTTATGTTTTCGTGTTGTGTAAATTTGCAGTTTATTTGCTTTAATACTGTTTATATTGGTTATTCAAAAAATATGCCAAGAATAAACTATTCCTTACTAATTACAGCACGCTTATGTGTGATATCACAAGTTACAATACAATTAATCTACGTACTTCAGTTGAAAAAAATATTGTATATTTGTAGAACTCAAAATTGCAGCTCCGTAAGCAAAAAATCAAGTAGCCCTACTGTGTGCACGCATTTTTTCGAGTTTCGCATTCCGGTAGTTTAGGTATCCCTGCATTGACTAAACAGAGCATGTTAAATGCAGTTGGTGTTGTGTTGGGAAAAATGTACAACAAGAAGACAACAAAGATTTTACTCTCGGATTCGATTGAAGCACCCATTGATGAACTCGCCAGACTTTGAATTTTAAAATTACAAGTTTTACCTTTTTTTCAATTCCATGTGATGAAACAACTTATATTGTCAAATTGTCACCTTCATTAGTTTACATTTTTTTCAATTGAAGGAGATATGCTATTTTGCATACCCCCAGAATCAACATGTAGAACTGAAGAGGTATTTAAATTTGTATCCCCGTTAATTGCAACAATTGTATACCTTGAAAAAATTTGTGGGTGTCTGCATTGATGTTGGTCTGACATTGTTTGGATCTCAAAGTGAATTTATTCCAAAGATAAAGGAAAAAATACCAATACGGTTGATCTCATTGTGAGATTTACCGAGAGGTTCTGAGATCAGGATTTTATTTATTTCTATGACAGCTAAGCTTGCAACAATCATACAAACCTTCAGATACATTAAAGCAAGTGCTGTCAATTCAAAACTATTTGACAAGCTTTTTAAGGGCATAGAGTTCAATTACGAGACTCTGCTTTTTCTACATCTGTTCGGTGGTTATCAGAAGTTAACAAATTAACCAACCACGTATATGAAATAAAAGATGAACTTATGTTGTTTTTTGAAGCTCATAGATCTTTTTTTGACAATCAAATTAAAAGAGTTTCATCTGGCGTTGCCAAACTTTGTGGATATTTTCGAAACGTTAAATGATTTAAACTTGATTTTGTTCCGAAAGAATATCAACTGCATCAATGATTTATTCCGCCAACTATAAATCGGTCAACCAGGATATAATGTCATTCAACATTACGATATAATGTCATTCAATCAGGATCTAATGTTATTCCTTTATCATTTTTTTTGTCAGCATGTGTCGTGTGGTCGTGGTCGTGTGGTTCAGAGCGTTTTAGTTGTAATTAACATTATCGCCGTTCAAAAACTTCTCGTGCTATTCTGTTGTGTCCTTGGGAAAGCACTTTACAGCCTTTTCCTTTGCTTGGCTGTCTTGGCAAGTAATTCTAAATTTTGCAATATCACTAATAAAAAAACAAAAAACAAAGTAAAGATTTCAACAGGACAGCAGTATTTTTTTTATCTCTGGAAGCAGATTGGGGCAATTCCTTGCAAGGTACCCTCTGCATAGCGCCTACGACGCCTTCTTGCAAGTCAGGAGAATAAATATAGCGACGTTGATAAATTCAAACTGATAAATTACAATCTCCAATTTTTTAAAAGAAAAAAGTGCGAATCGGGTCACCCTATTTCATCAATGTATAAGTTTTTGACAAATGTTCTAAATTTTCCAGGTTGTTTTTGATTTAGTCAGTCAAGCAGTTTAAAATTAAAACATTAGGTCACGTTTTGAGTTAAAACACTTTTGGTAAATACTTATAGAAACAAAAAACATTGATAAGGAACTCGTTCTAGTAATTCACTGTTCACTGTTCTAGTATTTCACTTGCACTGTTCTAGTATTTCACTGTTCGTCTCATTAAAAGCGCAATTAAACCTTAGTAACTGCCAATGATTAACAGATCTAATTAAAACTTGTAAAAATAATTTAAACACGGGTCTAGGTCGAAATCCCGAAGGTCAAAATCCCGAATGATATAATCCCAAATGTCAAAATCCCAAAAATCAAAATACCAAACGTTCAAAATGCCTAAAATCAAAATTTCTGGTTTAAGTGAAATAAATGGATTAGTATATGAAGAGCTTATTTCCAAAACCCCGTATATCCACTTTGGCTACTTTTGAGAAAAACACGAAAAACTATTACAAGACTCTGGTTTGTTAAATGTCATCTTATTTTACTTTCTGAAGATTGTCTATTGTATACTCAATAAAATTAGTGTGTTTGCTGAAATCTGCTGTTAGCCAATAATTTTTTATTTCAGTTTTTGTAAAATTGAATTCGTGGATATACGGGGTTTTGAAAACAAACTTGCGAAAATCATACATCGAACAAAATTTACTTAAATAATTTATTGTTTAACAATAAAAATACACGACAAAACCACACACGAATAAAAAAACAACACAATTTACAAGAAAGGCCAACTTAGGGGGGCAAAAAGGGGAAATCCCTCTAAATATTTTTTTAAAAATTACATTTTGCAAAAAATTTTGTTAAAAATCTGCCAATTTTGCAAAAGTATTTAAAAAAAAAAGACTGTCTCCCGCCACATAAGGTTTCTAGAAGTTTTAGTAAGAACTTATTTGCTATTCATCCAATGTTACAAATTATTTTGTTTAGAAAGAGGCAAAAAAAAATTTTTTTCGCCGGAGAATTTATATAAATATCTAGTTTTTTTGCTGTCAATAACTTCTTAATTGCACTTCACCCCCCTCAAAAAAAGCCTTTAATTTAAAAAAGAATGATTTGAATTCTACCACGAATCTTCGTGCTCGTGATAAGAACCTCATCATCACCTTTGCCAGAATATCGGGCACATTTGGCTTTGTTTTTCTTTCACGCAGCTTCATTCCTTTTTCTTTTTCTAAGATTTTGCAAACTAACAACTGCAAGCTCATCAACTTCAACATTCATTGCTTATAACTTGTAAAAACTTTGCTTTGTTCCAATAGCTAAACTCCTCTCCTACTAATACAGCCACTGCTAGCTCTGCAAAAGTCCATATTACCGCTTCAACGATCAGCTGATAAGTCACGTGACAAAGCAAGCATTGTTATTGGTGAATGTGGATGCAACGGGTTTTGGAAAAAAAGAGTGATGGCTTCTACGGGGTTTTGGAAATAAACGTTACTTTTGTTGTTAATTTTGAAGCGGATAGAAATTGTTTTGGAATCAAAGCATTGGATGTTAGATGTATATGACGGAACACTACCCAATGCCGTGCTTAACTCATTTTTTCTTAACATGGCGCCTACGGGGTTTTGGAAATGGGCTCTTCATATTATGAGGTGTGTCCGAAAAGTAACGAGACTGGTGTTATAAAAACTTTATTGAAAAATATTGAAATGTACCAAAGTCGTCGTCGTCGTCGTTTGAAGCGGTATCCACTCCAGGTCAGACACAAACAGGACTGGGGCCGAGGGTTTATCCTTTTACTACCCCAGACTGCTGCACTGCCTGGATCAGACGCTGGCAGTGATGTCATTAAGCCAGCATCGAGTTTCGTCATCCAAAACCGTCAGACCTCGTGCTCCATGTGGAGCCCGATGTATAGGGCACGCTGTTAGTAAATGGTCTGCGGTTTGCTCAGAGGCGCCACACTCGCAATTCGGTGAAGGAGCGACACCCCATTTGTGCATGGACGAATGGAATCGCCCAACACCAAAGTCAAATTCCTTCAAAGAAATCCCCTTCCACTTAAAAGCACTTGTGCATTCGCCTTTTCCACGATTCAAAACATACTTGGAAAGCATTTTCTGGGATCTTTTTGAGCTCCGTTGTCGCAGCCTTTTTGATGAAAATTTGTTACCTTCAAAACAGATTTGATCTTAGGAAAGAGAAAAGACACACAGGGTCAGATCAGGGGAATATCGGGGGTGTTTCAAAGTTGCAACATGGGTATTTGAATACGATCCAGAAATGAAGAGACAGAGTCGTGAATGGAAAATTTATGGATCCCCAACGCCAGTGAAACCAAAGAAGTCGAAGTCGAAAGTAAAAGTGATGCTCATTGTGTTCTTCGATATTCAAGGCATTGTTCATTTTGAATTTTTATCCCAAGGCCAAACAGTGAACCAAACCGTCTATAAAGAGATTCTTCGGCGCCTCGTAAGATCAGTGGATGAAAGAGGCGGAGCCTTTGAAAAGCCCACGCATGGGCGCTCGATCACGATAACGCTCCTGCTCACACAGCCCTGAGTATTCGTCAGTTTCTCGTAGAAAGAAACATTGCAATTTTAAACACCCCCCATATTTCCCCGATCTGACCCCGTGTGACTTTTTTTCTTTCCTAAAATCAAATCTGTTCTGAAGGTAACCCGTTTTTCTGACACCGATTCCATCAAAATGGCTGTGACAACGGAACTCAAAAAGATCCCAGAAAATGCCTTTCAAGAATGTTTTAAATCGTGAAAAAGGCGAATGCACAAGTGTTTTCAAGTGGAAGGGGATTACTTTGAAGGAATTTGACTTTGGTACATTTCAATATTTTTCAATAAAGTTTTTATAACACCAGTCTGATTACTTTTCGGACACACTTCGTATATGTACATACAGTAAATTTCGATAAATCCGGATAAAACTGAAGGGATGAACAATTTCTAATGTTTTATTAAAAGTAAGCTTCCTATATAATCCGGATTTTTGCCTATTCCGGATAAAAATTGTTTTTACATTAATAATCCGGATTTTCCCACTTTACAACTGTAACATGATGTCTTTTGTCAACGTCAAAAGATATTGATATTCGCGATTTTGATTATCGGGATTTCGACATTCAGGATTATGTCATTCCTGATTTTGACTTTTGGGATTTTGAACGGGACCGTTTAAACACAGCTTTCGTATATACTTTTTTTCTAATAATAATATTTCCATTCCATAGTCACACAAGTCTTAATATTAAATTAAACTTTTTACTTCATATTTTACTACAAAGAAGTCGTTTTCCAGTTTTTATTTATGAAAAATTTTGTTTTGGAAGTACAATTTTTTATTTTTTAAAGTCATCATTCTTTTTGCTTTATAGTTGTATTTCACGTTTGTTGAACAACGATTGCTATTAATAACACTTAAACTTAATTTTTGTTCCAAAAATATTTTTTCTAAAATTTTCATACTAATAACATTTTTTTAATTTAAATATTTCGAAAAAGTTTTGTGACATATGTTGTGTCAACTCAAAAAATTTTTGAAGCTGAAAATAAACAATTTCAGAATAAAAAGTAAAGCCAATATATTTGGAAACATACTGTAGTTTATTCAGGACGTTCCGGAATAATTACTCATTCCATCATCAACTGCTTTAAACAATTTATAGTTTAAGCAATTTATTTATAGGTAACGCAGTTGATGATGGAATGAGTTATACTTCCGAAACTTCTTGAATAAACTATGTTTCCAATTATAGTGGCTTTACTTTTTTTCTAAAATTGGTTAAGTTTTTTTTCCAAATTTTATGCTTCCAAAATAAACAAAAATTTAATCTTTTTCTAAAAATTCCAGTATCGTTGGGCGTTTTACTACCCAAAGAGCCAAAGTGTGCGTACTTCAACTAATAAATTGCAATGAAATTCCCTAAATGTTTTGAACTTTCGCATTCCAAATTTATAAAATTTGCCAATCACGCAATAAGCTTACATTAAAATTTTTGATTAGTATGATAGGTTTTATTAGAAAACACATTTAGTTTAATTTGAGTTATTGACAACATTTTATACTTTATCATTTATCAAACTTTTGTAACTTTTTTTTTCTTAATTCTAGCTAAGGACCAAAGCAAGATCAACTTTTGCACAAAACTAATCGAACATTGCCATAAACGCTTAAGAAAACTTGAAATCTTAAGCAATTTGTTATGTTAGTGGTTCCCTGTAGGCTTGGAGGTTAGTCTAGGTTTTTCGTAAAAACTAGGGTACACATGATCAATTAATTGCGAAATCTTATGTCATACTTATCTTTTACGCCAAAGCTTGCCATGTGTTTGGGTTGTCTATGTCGGCAACATTGCGCTGACAACACCTTTCCTCTGTGCTAATGAAGCAGGAGTGGCAAGCTCTTTGCACTAATGTCTATCAAATTTGGCCAACTTTGGCCAAGTTACATCTCCAGCGAAATAAGCAGAAATCCTAGTTTAATAGATTTAAAATGAATTTTTAGCATCATCTTAAGATATTTTTCAAGTTAGTAAAGCTGAATGCTACGATTACAGTCTCAACAGTTTTCCAAATATCTATTATTCTTGCACAAATTATTGTTTTTGTCTTAAAGTAAATTTATAATATATTTACAAAGTTGAGAAGTATGTAGTGTAGTAGAGTTGTAAGAGCATAACATATTCATTCCAAAGTTTGAAAAGTTTTGTATTAAATTTTAAATATTGTATTAAATAAATAGAACAAAAAATTGAGCCACATTATAAAGATTACATTTAAAGCCATTTTAGAGAATTATAATAACTTTAATTAGTGCAATTCCAAAGATCAAAATTATAATATGTTAACAAAAATGAATAATACTAGCAAGAAATTCAATTTTCGTTAGAGGAAAGTTTTTTCTTTTTTATGACGTACGCGGGTAAAGTAGGTGTTTTTGGTTTATTTTCAAAGCGCTTGTTTTTGCTTGTAATCGTGAACTGCTAATTTACCAGGCAAATTAAGATTTTTATCTGACTAATGGAGCAAAACAAAATTATAGCTTCTATATTCTAATTTAAAATTTGAATTTATAATTTGGTCTTTGAACCAAAATTGAATTTATAAGTAGTGTTTCCAACAAACACCAAAATATACATAATTTGAATGCTCTAATGCTATCATTTATTGTAAAAAAGCAAGGAAAAAGTGTTAATTTTCCTTGAGGGGAATGTCAACATATATTGTTGGGTGCTACGACACTTGATCGAACGACACTTCATCGAACGACACTTCATCGAAACGACACTTGATCGAAACGACATTAGATCGAAACGACACTTAATCGAAACGACATTTGATCGAAACGACATTCGATCAAAACTACACTTGATTGAAATGACAGATGATTAAAAAAAGGTTTATTTTTGTATGTTTATGCGATTAAAAAATCTTTTTGTTACTGTAAATTAGATTCATAAAAAGCTAAGGCCATCAGTACGAAGACAGTTTGTTTTTATTTTTTTACAATTTTTGTCAATATCAAGGTCAGGGTTTTTTAGCAAGGTCTCTGGGCAAAACATTTTTATGGGAGCAACAAGTACATGTATATCTCTTGTCATGGTTATGTTTCGTTAGATAAGATTGCCAGTCTTGTCCATATGAATGTCATTCCCATGGCATTCCCATGGCATTGATGGGTCATGGATGGGATAGGATGGGACAGCACACATTTGTATTTCCCATGAGACAGTAGCCATGTCATAGCAACTTAATTACGTCAGAGCTACCCTTAGTTTTTATACTTTTTACTTTTTAAGCGCTTTTTACTCTCCTTTTTTCTTTATACACTTGTATCTATTACTTATTTTGCGGTGGGACACCGGATAAATAAATAAATACACACCAGCCTTTTTTTTATAGTATAAGATTACGTTTTGGTGCGTCACCAAAGTTAGTATTATGTCTTTACCTGCTGGTGGTAATAAATTTTTTCCTCTTGCTTGTCTCTTTGTACATGTAGTCCTATTTAGTAGACACTAAACCAAAACTTTCATAAATTTAATAATTTTAATTGATCTGCATTTCATATTGATATTTTAATGAAAACCCTGTGGAATGAGATGGGATAGGACAGGCATAAATTGCCATGAGATGGGATGGAACAGAAAAAATATGTCCCTGATTGCTGCTATTTTACTGGTTGCACCACCTCTGTACACCCCTTGCAGAAATCAGAGATAAGGTCAAAACAAAGACCTATTTTTTTAGAGATTACTATGTTTTTGGAACAAAAAATCAGCAAAACCGGGACAGATTCAAAGTGAAGTTTTTTTTAGAGGTCACTGTGTTTTTGAGACAAAAAATTGACAAAATTGGGACAAATTCAAAGTTGTAAATTTTCTATTTTATTATTTGATCAAGTGTCGTTGCGATCATGTGTCCTTTTGATCAAATGTCATTTCGATCAAGTGTTGTTTTGATCAAATGTCGTTCGATCGAGAGTTGTTCGATCAAGTGTTGTTCAATCAACTGTCGTTCGATCAACTGTCGGGTCACGGTATTGTCGACAGCTTTTATTTTATTGTTTTAGTTAGTTTTTAATAATTTTCTTAAGATATTTATAGAATATGACTGTTTTACAATTGCTTACCAGTTTTGTATCAATATAGAAGCACTGCATTTGCACCTAATTAGATGTTTAGGTTTAGTTAATCTTTCAAGGACATGTCAACATAAATTGTTGACATGCAATATTTTTTACCATTTTTCAATTATTATTTTTTTTTAGACTTTTTGATAAAATTGATATCATTATTTTATGCACCTATTACAAAACCTAAATAATGAGCAAAAGAAGCTAGACCATGAAGCAGCACATCAAATGATTCCTAATTCATTAGATGAATCAGATTTATCACATGTTCTCAGTGATGATAACTCTCTCTGCAATCCAAAGTAGCTATCGCATATGTTTGATTCAGAAGTTGAGGAAGAACTTGAAAGAGAGTTAGTTAGAATAGCTATAAAAAAGGAAAAAGAAGAGCAAGACGAAGAAGAAAAAAAAAGTGAAAATGAAGAAAATATTGGAAATGTATCAAAGATATAATCTACATGGACAAATTATAGTGTACAACACAAACATTTTAATTTTACAAGCACTAAAGGCCCTCAAATATCTTTTCTGCAACCAAATAACGTGACACCTGTAAACATTGTCAAACTATTTGTCAGTAATGAAGTCATGGTGTAGCCTGTCAACTAAACCAACCTGTATGCCGTTCAAGTTACAATGATGAGAATAACTAAAGAAACACAGACTTCTAGATCAAGACATGCAAAATGGGTTTCAACCACAAGTAAAGAAATTGAAACTGTCTAAAGAATTCTATTATGGATGGGATTAGATCAAAAGGCAGTATTGCTACATGTTGGAGCAATTCTCTTTTGTACAAGAATCCAATTTTATCTAGAAAGAGTAGAAAAAGGTTTCAGTTAATTCTCAACTGCTTCCATTTTTCCAACAATCAAAAAATTGAAGAAGGAGATAGACTGTGGAAGATTCAACCTTTATTAGATCTTCTCATTAGAAATTTCAAACTGATATATACTCCAGCAATTGACCTGGTAATAGATGTTTAAGCGTAGCACTCTCTCCAGGGAATTGGAGTTAAATCCCGCATATACAAGTAAATTCGTCGTCATGTAACTTTTGTCTATATATATACGGTCGCTTGATCGCAAACACAGACGAGAGACGACAACGAAAGAGAGACGAAGACGAGAGAGACGCATAAAGCGAAAAGTGTCTGTCGAAACAGAACCGCTTCGAGAGAGAGTAGAATTTTGAGACAGAGAGCCCGTTATATTTTGTATCGGTTGACGAGTGTTCAATTTATTTTGCACCAGTGTTTTGGAGTTCTGTTCTACGGAGATAGAATCATTTTGTGTTGGTCAAACTAAGTTGCAGCGTTCATTTCGCTTTGCTGTGTGGCAAAGCGTGGAAGAGAATTTTTTGTCGGTCGTAAATTTTTTAATACATTTGTTCTTATTAGAGACAGTGGTCTCTGTTTGTTTGTGAAGAAGAGTCTTCAACGAGCCGATCCAAGCTTTTGTTCAAACCAACTATATAAAAGTTTCAGGCTCATAGCAGACTACTTCTTGAGCCGGAATAAAATAAAATTAGACACAACTTTGTTTCAGCGCAGGTATTCGGGTTGCCTAGCTCCACTGGTCCTTTAGGAGATGTCACAGACTTTGTTTGGTAATCCTAAAGGAACAGTTGAGCTAGGTAACCCGAATATTTTTTTTGTTAAAATATTGTTATTCTTAGTAAGCCATAGCAGTTACAAATTACACTTATTTGTAATCAATTGTTTGACTGTTATCAAGCCAAAATACGCTGCCCGACTTACAACTCTATATTAAATATAAAAAATATCTAAAAAATTATTTCTACACATCGAAAAGGGAGTTAATTTGATGATTTGAGTATCTTAAACAAAAGATTTTATAGTTTTACTTTTGCTTGCTGAAGAAATAACAATTTTTTATTACATAAACTTTTCCTTTAAACACATACATAATACATACATAAACTTTTTCTTTAACCAAATCATCTCACTGACTACAAAAGTAGATACAATTTTAATGTGATGTTTTGCAATTGACTATGATGCCATTTTATTAATAATTTTTTAATGCTTTTTAGAAAAAATAAATTGTTGAGTGGAAATAAAAATTTTTTCTAAATCATTATTCTAAACAGCATTTTTATTTTAAAAGACCAAAATTTTAAAATTTCCACCCCTTTTATCTGTTTTAAAAGTATAGTGCAAGTACAAATTTAAATTTGATAGCCCCTACATAACGTTAACAGCTTTTTTACATTTTTTTTATGTACATTTTTTCCCTTCTTTTTTTTTGATTACCAATGTTTACAAATAAAGTCAGTCGTGGGATGATGTAATATTAAAAAACTGAAAATTTCTACTTTTTCCATTGATATTATTATAACCTTTTTTTGTAATTTCCAATTTGAAAACTATTAATAAACAACGCAAGGTCAAGTCTAATTCAAAGAAAAAGTGATTGAATTGAGAGTAAAAAAGAAACAAAACTAGTTGCTCTAAGAGATAAAAAGAGAAAAAAACGCCGTGCAAATTGTTCTTGCGGGCCCAAAGTGAGCTCAAAATTTTTGGATTTTTTTAATTTGTCAAGATGCTTAAGAAAAACTTAGTTTCTTTTGAACCAACTACTTTCTCTCAAAAACTAACCTTGTTTCTTTCTAAAACTAACTCTCACTCCAATCGGTTTTTCTTTGAATTAGACTCGACCACAAAGCAATTGGCTTAAAGTTTTTTACATTATTCAAGTGGTAAATATCACTACAATGTAAACTACATTGTAATTTATATCGGGCGATGTTTCTGTAAAGATTTAAGGACATAATTTAAATTTTTATTTCAAGTTTCGACTTTCAAAAAATACGTGCAAGTGATGCTTGTGGCTGATGTTTAGAAGAAAAAAAAATTCGTGAAACTACAGTTGTATGCATAGCAAAGTTTTTCTATCATAACTCATCCGCTGAAAATTTTGTAGCTGTATTGAAGCTACCATTATTTAGATAAGGGTAACTTTAATAAATAAACCAAAAGAAAAATAAATTTTTTTAACTTGCCGAGATTCCAACAACTAAAATAAAAACAACAAAACAATTTTGAAGTAGGTTTTTTAATTAGACATCGGCTTTTGCTATGCCAAACATGGTTGTAATTATATCCAAGCATAACAAAATCTTACTATCTAACTAGTCAACCACAAATAGCATCACATCACCATGCAATTGTAGAAACAAAGCCGTTTGTCCACTAGGGGAAAAATGCGGCAAAAGCTTTATTGTCTATAAAGCATGCTTAATGTCAGGCAACGCCGCCAACAATTATTATGGTTGTTGTGAAACGGAGTTCAAAGCCCGTTTCTAAAACCATAATCAAAGCTTTAAATATCAATAGAAGAGTAATGCTACCGAACTCTCCAAAGCTTTCTGGTAGGCCAAGGACGTGGGAAAAACCCTCGCATAAAATGGAGCATCGCATCCACACAGCCCAATATCAACCGGGGGCAATATCTTGTAGTCTATGCCTCACAGAAAAACTGACGATCTTACAGGTGGATTCAAACTTAACCCTCAACAAAAGGACGGAACTTAACGGAAAATGTGGTCATGCGAAGAAATTTAAATTAAATAGGATTTGTTTTCGACTCCGCTGTCAAACTACTGAAAATATTAAATCTGTTAAATTTTGTTTATTTTTTAAAAACCATCTTCAAGTTTAGATCAATTATCATTGAAAAACAATTTTGTCATACCATGCACCCCTTGGATTAAACTTTTCATAAGACTAATTCTACTTCACGACTGTGTCATAAGTTTGTGAAGTTTATTTTCGAAATATTTTATCTGAACTTTACAGTCACTTGCATTGTATTGTTACAATGATAACAAGCCAATGGCAACATTGAGTCAGATTTGACTAACCCAGGAATCAAACACAGACTTCTCACAAAAAAGCACAAAACGAAAAGACTGGCACAGGAACTCATTTTGATACAAGTAGCTTTAGCACATCGTATGTAGATTTGTTTGCGTAAATCTGTTCACGAACTGGCAAAATATGTTTATATTTTGTGTTTTCTACAGTTCATTTTTTGTTCGGACCTGAAAATTTTTTAGATAAACTTTTGTCAATGTTTGCCAAATTTTGAGAAGCATCTAATTTATTTTCGTTTCAGAAATGTGAATGAATTCTGGATTTGTATATTATCATATAGTTGCAAAATATTTTATTTTTTAAAAACGTTTACACCATTTAAGGAATTAGATTATTGAAGTTTTTTTCAAATCTGATTACGGTAATTTCTTTTAATTGTTTATTTATTGTTTAGAGCTGAGGAATTTTTAGCTTGCTTTCAATTCAATGATTTAGTTTTTATAAGTCAGTTTTTTTGTTTATTTATTTATTTATTTTTGAACGTAGAATTAAGATAAGAAAAAATTTTATTGATTTGATCAGTAATTAGAATTGTTTTGACTCACTTAACAAAAACTTTCCTTTATTCGAATTTCATCTTGGATAAATTATTTTTTTATTACAAAGTGATTACATTTACAACAATTTGGTTTTACATAGTTTTGTAGAAAGATTACTTTTATATTTGAAGAATTAAGAGGATTTGGAATTAATTTTTAAACAAGCTGCATAAAGATCAGAAACACCAGACTCGAGTTTCGCTCTCATTAGAGCTCATCAGTGATGCTTATCTACAGGTCCCAGGTTCGATTCGCGGTGAGATAAGCATCACTGATGAGCTCTAATGAGAGCGAAACTCGAGTCTGGTGTTTCTCATCTTTATGCAGCTTGTTTAAAAAGATTACTTTCTTGTTAGTGTTATAAATCAATGTGTAATTTTTTCCGACGCTAAATCTTTTTAAGACTTGTGTTTGTCTAATACCCGTTTATAAATTTATCATAAAAAAGATAAATAATAAATCAAGATTTTATCTTTTCAAAAGTTATAATTTTTTTGAAAGTAAAAGTTATAATTTTTTAATAATGAAATTATAATTTTTTTTCAAAGTAGCAAATTTAAAAACATAAAAAGTTAAAATAAATTCATCAAAAGAAACAACAATGAGAAAATACAAAAAAAATAGTGATTAACAAATTATGACTTACCCAACAGCCACCATAAAAATTTTAAATGCTATTCCAACCTTTACCTTACAAGACAGAGGGTAAAAATACATAATGATATCTGCTTTCAAAATTGTTAAAACTTTTTCTTTTAATTGGAAGTTTTTTTGATGAAAACTTATATTACCAAAGGACTCCTTCAGGTTAATTTTTTATATCTCACAAAAACAATATTTCGGTTTTTTGTCTTGTATTTAAATAAACAAAATATATTAAAAGCAAACTCAACTTGAAACCAAAAGTTTAATCTTTATGATCATTCAATGTTTAACGTTTTCATATTACAAGCAATGACTTCTTAAAAGAATTGTTGAAATAAGAATCTTAATAATTTTTAATAGTTTATTTTTATACTCACCCGGCAATGGAATCGAAATTTGACTTCATCGATTTCATATGAAGTGACTTTTGAATTTTCATCAACCTTAAAAGCAAAACAAAAGCGAACTATATTGAAACACAAATAATATACGCAGTTTCAAAAAAGACTTTAAAAGGATTTTGTTGATGTCGTCTTTTTTTACTTTGCCTTGCGGATTTATTTACTTACGTTAATTTTTTCAAGTTTTTTGTTTGAAGTCCTTCATCTTCATTCTTTATAAAAAAGAACATAGTTATCCAGTGTACGATTATACCAACCAACCAAGCTATTGCACTAGTGTTGAGCAATAAAGCAAGTGAAATTATCTGAAACAGAAAGTTTTTTAGTCAGAAGAGATATAAAAATTTTGACTATTGTAAAGCAAGCAATTGCTCAAAAACATTTTATCAACGTCACCATCATGCAAAGATTGTATAAACTATTTATCCTACTGACTCCTGACGTACAAGGAGATAATAAAAATAAAAAGGAGGTACACATGGAGCTACTACCAAGTGATTGCAACGTTCTCTTTTGTAGATACCGAGTTATTATTGTCTAGTCAAATTTTATTTACCGTATTTCTTTGATTAAAATGCGCCCTTGATTAGTATGCGCCCTTGTTTAGAATGCGCACAAATTCGCGATGAAAAAATAGAATGCGCACAAATTCGCGATGAAAAAATAGAATGCGCCCTTGAATATAGTGCACATAAATAAAGTTACCTAGTAGCATAAATAACGTCACCTAGCGGACAGTGCAAAACTAGTGCTGCTTGCCTGCTACATGAGCACTTTCACAACTTGTTCGGCATAAAAACACCCATAATTTTGAATTTAAGGTGTTCGAAGCTACTTTAAAATAGAGTACTGTAGGGTTAAGGTTGGCCGAAAGTTGCTATCAAGAAATAGAATACGCCCTTGATTAGAACGCGCACAAACTCGTGATAAAAAAATAGAATGCGCGCATTCTATTCAAAGAAATACGGTACGTGAGCTTTCAGTAATTTATAAGTTTATCTGACTATTGCATAAAGTTGCTAGTTTAGAGGGTCAAACAAAGAGAGTGACCTTGAGCATCTTTGTTCAGAACAGAACAAAATGATTAGCTAGAGCCTGAACCGAGGACGTGTGGATCGCAGAGTTGTCATGAAAAAAGCAAAAAAGCAATAACTTGCTGACGAAATTCACAAACATTTATCCGAAAGGTGATCAACAATTATTAAAAACTCTAAAGACTGAAAATATTTTAAAAAAATCTTTTTTTAAATTTTATAAAATAATCGTCAGCATTTTTATTTTAATCTTTCTTAGCCTTTTTTGATTAAGAGTGGCCACAGCAAATTTTGTCTCTTCAATTTGCCCTGTCACTTGCATCTTTTACAATCACATCCAGTATCATCATGTCCTCATTTATTTCATCCATAAATCTTCGCTTAAATCTGCCTTTAGGTCTTTTGCTAGGTAACTCCACCTTAGCACGTTTTTACGTATATAGTCCTCTTGTCGCTTTTATTATGACCAAGTCAGAAGTGGGAATTTTTCCTTCAATTAGCAAAGCACAACAGGTCTTTTAAATTAGTGAAGCGCAGCGCAACTAGCACAATGTGTTTTTTAATATCGAAAGACTGAAAAACAGTTGGAAATTAGTTTTACAATCAATGAATTTTTGAAAAATATAAAAATTTTTAAACTTTAACGTTAAAATTTGAAAACAAAATTATTTTCCATGTAATATTAAAATCAAATTTTAATATGAAGAAACTTTTTAAAAATATTGTTGACAACAAAACTAAAAAAAAATCAAACTTAAATTGTTTTTTTTTAAATTTAATTTATGTTGTTTACTAAATAACAAAATTGATATTCAATCTTTAAAAAAAACAATTATCCTGGTACCCTATTGACTGCAAAACAAACACTTAAATCCTTAAACCATTAAACTTTAATATGGAGTAAATAGGCCTACTTTTTAAAAAATTTATGTATATCCTATAAATAAGGAAACAAGCATTCATTTTTAAAGATAAAACATTTTAAAAAAATAACTTTTTTAAAATTGTTCTGGATACCCTATTTATTGTAAAATTCAAATTTAAATAAAAAATAACTGATGTGATAATCAAACTCATCAAAAGAAACTTGGTTACATTGTACGTTGACAACTTTGTTGTTCTGTGGGGTGGTGAGTTTGCTGCTCTGGGTGGTAATTAAGGGTTAGATTAGCACACTTTTTTAGGGCTAGCATATTAAATTTAGTGTTCAAATAAAACACTAGGTACTGCTCAAGTAAAAAAAAAGTATACAAGTATTTACGGATACGCTTATTCCACCTTCCACGTAGAAAACTACTCGAAAATAAAAGCAATCAAAAGTTAAACCTTGGCTCACTAAAAATTTATTACAATTAATTAAAATAAAAAGTAAAATATATAAACAGTTTCCTGATAATTCAAATTGCTCTCAATTTATTACAATAAATGCAAAGTATCGTAAAACTCTTAGTAGAGCATTACAATGCGCTAAATCTAATCACTGGACAGCACTAGTGATAGCCGTCGTTAATCAGAGCCTCGACCGATTCGATGAGTGTCGAGTTTACAATTTAAACTGTGATTGGCTAATTCATTAATAAGTTAAAGTGTTTAAATAAAAAGTAAGGTTATGCTTACCCTTGATAAATCTAAAGCACTGTTTTGCAAAAATAGCAAAACATTTCCAAAACAAGAGACTCGGTTTTTTTTGTCAAAAGTATTTTTGAAATCTCGTTGAAACGTGACGAATGACCAAGACATACCAACCCAAGAAAATAAAACAGAAATAACTGCAAATAATCAAGTTTTTTAATTAAATCTAAAATAATCAAGAATTGAAATACAATCTCGTTATCACAAAACAATTTTTTTAAATAATTTAAATTAGGGCTGGGAACGATTAATTTATTTTTAATTGTTAACTTTTAGGAAATTGACGATTAATCAATATTTAATTTCGATTAAATCAAAATTTCTGTATGCATTTATTAACTGATTAAATGAAGCTGATTTTGCAAGCTGAAATTTTGAATATTGTAGCGATTGTTTTTTTAAAGTGGTAAGTTCGCGACCTGTTAGATCAGCGTTTCTCAAACCTTTCTTTCTGCGACCCCAAATCGCTAAAAACAATGGTTTACAAACATGACCGCGACCCAAATAAATTTGAGTGAGCGCTTATTTTGATTAGAAAAAAACGAAATTGTTATGTAAGCCAACAATGGTTGTCTAATTTTTAGCTGTAAATGTGTGGACAGAAATTTGTTCGTGAGCAAACTTATTTCGATTTCTTGATTTTCGGCTGAAAAATGTAGTGATCTCTAAAAAAAAAAAGGTCTTCACCTTGAAACTGACTCTGATTTCTTGATTTTCGGCTAAAAAACGTAGTGATATTTAAAAAAAAGGTCTTCACTTTCACTTTCGATATGTGGACAGAAATTTGTTCGTGAGCAAACTTATTTCGATTTTTTGATTTTCGGCTGAAAAATGTAGTGATCTTTAAAAAAAAAATCTTCACCTTGAAACTGACTCTGATTTCTTGATTTTCGGCTCAAAAACGTAGTGATATTTAAAAAAAAAGGTCTTCACTTTGAATCTGACTCTGATTTGATTTTCGGCTCAAAAACGTAGTGATCTCCAAAAAAAGAAAAAAGGTCTTCACCTTGAATTTGATTCTGATTTCTTCATTTTTCTTTTAAATTCGTAATGATATCTCAAGAAGGTTCTTCACTTTTGAAATCTTGTGTGCGCAGATCTTTTTCTTTTACGTGCGGTAATTTACAAGCCTTCGCGATCCATCCGCATAGTCTTGGAGACCCACTTTTGGGTCGCGATCCATGGTTTGAGAAACACTGTGTTAGATTTGGGGTATACAAACGATTTGTCACACTGAACGCAATAAACTGGGCCAGCATTTTTGATATTATGATCAGCCAACAATTTAAATCAAAAATGTTCTTGTAATTTACCTGATACAGGTTTATATTTAATAAATCACTTCTTTGTTGCCATTTTACTGTTATCACTATTATTTTTCTGGATGTTAATAAATTTATTCAGATGGGTTAAAAATAAAATTTAAATTCAATCAATAGTTAAACAAAAATCAATTAATCGATTAATTAATCTTTAAATTTCACAGCCCTAATATAAATAAAAAAAACTTTGACAAAGACATCTGTTTCATGAGCAAACCAGTAAAATTATTTGAATTGTTGCTCTATACTTTGTTGCGACGGACGATGTGCCAAGCTGTGAGGTCCTTTCAAGAAGGCGAACAATAAAACCTCCAGCTTGGCAAAAAGATTATTTATTGTTTTAATTTACCGTAATTTTGTTCTTAAAAGATTTGGAAAAACAGTTCTTAATTTAGCATTTTCTTTCGTTTAGCATTTGAAAACAGTTTAAAGTGACATGCATCGTAATATAATGCATACATGACGAATAATGCATTGTAATCTGACTTTTTCATTCGTTTTAAACATGATCATTTAGCTTAGCTAGCTTAGGGTTAGGGTAGTGTTTTACTTTTTATATGCTAATTTAGCTAAAGTAGAGTTAGGTATGGTATGTAATAAATAATTTGTTTGCGTTAGCTATGTTTTGAATAAGGTCTAGATTATTTGGTAAATCTAGTTAAATTGTTTCTGCTTTCAAATAATTTCTTGGTTAAATTTTATGAACCAAAAATTGTTTTTAGTATCACACTTAAACGCATTTGTTGATCCAATACAATTAACAATATTCGAACCCTGACTGCGCAGGTTTAGATGAATCATTCCCCTCATCCCGCAGAACAATACAAAACAATTTAAATAAGTTTTCTGCTGAAATCGAGTTTGTTAATTACAATACAAAACAATTTAAATATGTTTGCTGTTGAAATCGAGTTGTTAATAACAATACAAACAATTTGACACAGTTTTGCTGCGGAAGTCGAGTTTACTGATCATTACAGTTCATTTGTTTGCTATGCATTCTACAAAAGTCAATTCAGAAAATTATAAAAAACCTGATATTTCCAATAAAAGCGAGTTTTTGCTCTGATGATTCAAAAGATGCAAGAACAACAGCGACAGTATCAAAAAGCTGCCAAACGACGGTTCAAATTAGAATTGAAGGAAATTCGTCAGAGGGCTAAAAAAGAACGCTTTGATATGGCTCGTTTCATGGCTGGTCATCAATTGCAAGTTGGGAAACCGTTTTCTAGTTGTAGTTCTCCAGAAGCTGTTCAGCGTAAATTTGGCCAATTAGATGATGAATCATTTGATTTGATTCAAGATCTGCGTAGTCGACGAAAAAACTATCTCCCCTTTTATGAGATTGATGTGATGGTAAAGGCCGTAGAGGGAGCTATGAATGATTTGCGCCGTTTTATTTATGAGAAAGTTGATCAACTGGAAGAAGAAATGCGAGAGTCCATTTTAGTGATTTGAAACATACTAAGGAGCTTTGTTTAAGTAAGCTGCTTGTAGCAAACTTTTATATTTCGGAATTAAAGGCACTTGATGAAGAGAAAAAGCATGCTTCTTGTCTTCCGAATGGGATCACTCCGCCTACTTATAATGGTGACCCATTGTTGTTCCCGATGTTTTGGGCTATATATTCTCCACTAATTTATGAAAATTGCCGGATAAGCAAATTTTATAAAATGTCTTACTCGAAAAGCGCCTTCAAAGGAGCCGCTGCAAGTACTTTGGACAGTTATCCTACAACAGCTGAAAATTATGACGCTGCCGTTGCTGCTGCACTCAAGAAGCGCTTTGGCCGTGAACAAGCAAGTATTTGCAGTCACGTTCAAGAATTGTTAAACGGTAAAAAAATCAACCATGAAGCTAAGCAGTTGCGTGCATTTCTCGATAAGGTCGTCGCGAAGAAGATGATTTTGGAAAGGCATCATGTAAGTTGGGACCAGGGTTTTACCCTAGTAGTTGAGGGTCAACTTTCCAAGTCTTTAGAGGAAAGATGGATTCGCTATATCTCTTCTTTAATTGAAAAAGATGAAATTCCATCTTTGAAAAAATTGATTAAATTTCTCACTACTGAACTTGCCGCTTTAGAAGCTTTAGTTAACAAAGATGACTCCAAGATAAACTCGAAAGGAACCAAACCTTTAAAAAGGTTAACCAAGTCGTGGCATTCCTCTGCGCAAGCTTTGGTAGCCCAAGCCAGCTCTGAAGTTTGTGTTTTATGTTCGGAAGGTCATGAATTGATTGCTTTCCCAAAGTTTAAAGGACTTTTACTTTCGGAAAGATTGCACGAATTGATGTAGGAACCAGATATGGTTTGTTTTAAATGTCTTAAGAATAAAGGCACTCCTGGTCACCTATCAATCTTTCGGAAATGTGCCGCTAAATGTAGTGTACCAAACTGTGGCAAACCTAATCATTCTCTCTTGCATATGGATCTCAAGTGAAAAGAAGAACCGGTGAAGGCAAGCGCACTGATCACTACAGTTCAATGTTTAGCTGGTGTACCTTCCAAATTTTTGGATAATGAGCTGGAAACGTTGTTACCTACTCCTCTTGCCAAAATTAAATATGAAAAGAAAGAAAAACTGCTAAGAGTTGGGTTTGATTCTTTTTCTCAAAAAAGTTTTGTGACAAAAAGGTGGTTGTTAATTATGCAAAATACTTTGACTTCTTCTTCATCTTCTTTCGGCCTTTCCCTTCAATCAGGGGTAGCCACAGCATTTTACCTTTCTCCAAACCGTCCTGTCTTCAACATCCGTCTCCTTTGCACCAATTTCCCCCATATCTTCTTTCACTACATCGAAAAACTTTCTCTTTGGTTTTCCTCTTTTCCTCTTTCCCGGTAACTCCACTTTCATCATCTTTCTTATTACATAGTCTTGGTCTCTCGGATGACTCAGGTTTTCTTTTTGCTTTAAATGCGAGAAATCAAATTAAAAAAACAAAAAATATTTATTGGTGATGTGGAAGTAGAAATGCTTATTGAATCGAGAGCAACATGCAATATTTTAGACCAACAATTGTGGGAATTTTTAAAAAAGAATTCGATTAAATATAAATGTTACTTTACCGAGAAAAAAATTTATGCTTATGAAGTAAAGAACCGCAAAAGCTAGCTGGAGGTTTTAAAGCAAAAGTGTCCTTTAATAATAAAGTGATTGACAATGTCGATTTTCTTGCTTTGGAAGGAGAAGGGAAACCGATGGTACAGGCACGCTTAACTAAATTAGAAATTTTGAAAATTGAACCTGAAATTAACAATTTAGCTAAAGATGATTCTACAGCTTAAGTAGTAGATCGTTATAAAAGTTTATTTAAAGGAATAGGTAAACTGAAAGATTTTCAATTAAAAATCCAAAATGACTCATCTATAGAACCTATATGTCAAACTGCACGTCTGGTACCATATCACCTACGTGATAAATTGTCACAAAAACTGAAAGAATTAGAAGAGTTTGATATCATTAAAAAGACAACTAGTCCGGCACATTGGGCATCACCTGTAATTTCTGTGCCAAAGTCCGATGAAGATATTCGTTTATGTGTTGACATGAGAAGAGCAAATTTAGCTGTAAAAAGGGAAAGACGCCCTATTCCAACCATTAAAGAGTTTCTCCAAGTGATAAACCAAAGTAAGATATTCAGTAAGCTAGACGTGAAATGGATATATCATCAAATTGAATTAGACCCAGAGTAGAGAGATGTAACAACGTTTGCAACTCGTGAAGAATTACTTAGATACAGGAGATTAATGTTTGGAGTAAGCTGTGCTCAAGAGTGTACCAGAAAACAATGCAACAAACCTTGGCAGGATGTAAAGGAGTGCGTAACATCCTCAATGACATCATTGCATTTACATCTTCAGAGAAAGAGCACAATGAAAGATTAGAAGAAGCATTGAAAAGGTTGAAAGAAAAAGGTTTAAAACTCAATAAAGAAAAATGTTGTTTTCATGTGATGAAATTGGAATTCATGGGCCATGTACTTTCCAAAGATGGTGTTGCACCTGAAGAATCGAAAACAAAAGCGGTAGCATCTGCAAGAGAACCAAAGAATTCCAGTGAAGTTTATAGTTTTTTGGGACTGGTGAATCAATGCGGACGATTTATTCCTGATTTAGCAACTATCTCAGAACCATTGCGGAAATTAACACAAAAAAGTATTATGTTTACATGGGGTGAATCCGAAGAAGAATCATTTCAAACATTGAAACAAAAATTGTGTGACGCACCTGTTTTAAGTTATTTTGATAAAACATGTCATACCCAAGTAATTGCAGACGCGAGTCTGTACGGTCTAGCAGCGGTGCTAGTGCAAAAGCAAAATGGTCATCAAAATGGTATTATAGCGTACGCGAGTCCAACATTATCGAAAATAGAATGAAAATACTCTCAAACCGAAAAAGAAGCTCTTGCGTTAAAGTGATCATGTGAACGTTTTCATGTGTATTTATACGTTGCTGATTTTGATTTATTAACTGATCATAAAGCGTTAGAATTTATATTTTCTCCAAGGTCAAAACTCAGTGCACGAATAGAACGATGGATGTTAAGATTGCAACCTTATCGATATAAAGTAATTCATATTGCGGGAAACAAAAACATTGCTGATTCCTTGTCACGATTGTTTATTGAAAATGTTACCAAAAATGCACAAAATGATGAAAATAATGATGAATACGTAAATTTGATTGTAAAATGTGCTACGCCTATTGCTTTAACCACACGTAAAATTGAAAAAGCGAGTAATGCAGATAAAGAATTAAGAAATTGTATATTGTCGAATGATTGGCTAAAACTTGATTGTAAATCGTATTTACCTGTTCGCAGTGAGTTGACGACAATTGGTTTTATTGTATTACAGGGAACAAGAATAGTAATCCCTAGAGAGTTACGCGAACATGTGCTTAAATTAGCTCACTAAGGTCATGCCGGAATCGTAATGATGAAAAAGAGATTGCGAAGTAAAGTATGGTGGCCTGGTATTGATAAAGAGAGCAAACAATTTTGTAAAGAATGTTATGGCTGTCAGTAGTAGGAAAGGGCTGGTTTGACGGCAGTCCGATGGCGCGGTGACGTCATCATCCCGCTTACGGTTCCGAACCCTAGACTCCACGAGTCAGCAAAAAACCTAGTCGAAAATCGATTTAATTTCAAAAGATTGGTTTTAGTCTTAGTGTTATGCAGCTTTAAAATTTATTGAAAACGGTTTTATTGATTTTTGTATATTTTTACTTTCTAGTGTTTACAACAGTAGACCACTCATTTTACTTTCTAGTATTTATGACAGTAGACCATTCATTTTTACTTTCTAATATTTATGACACCCTTCATTTACTATACGTTTCAAATCAATTTAGTTTCAAGTTAATATTAATAAAATTAATAAGTTCTAAAAGAAAAAATAAAATTAATAAGATCTATTGAAAACGATTTTAAGTTCTAGACAGTTACGACGTATTCCGTAAAGCTGCGTCATTTCCTGTTCTGAATCGTATCGATTTGACCTTAAGTAAACTCTATTTCCAAAAAAGTGATTTAATTTTTCTTTCTACGTAACTTCAATCTCAAAGACAATACTTGTGCACATTTAAGCGTTCTCTAGACAACCTTGATTTTAGATACCTATAGTCAAAAGTTTTTCTAGACAAGTTTAGTTTTTAGATGAATATCAATTTTACACATTTTTCTAGGTATGTTTAACTTTTATTTGTGCGATATTTTTTTCTCTGTAACCTTAATTTGTATTAGACCTTTGTTTGATTTTTTCTCGACAACCACGATTTTTATTATTCTTTTGTTGAATTTTTAAAAGTTTATCTTGATTTTTAGGTATCTATATTTAATTTTTTCTAAACAAGTTTGATTTTTGTTACACCCTTGTTGAATTTTTGTCAAACACAATTTTTGTTGCACCCTTGTTGAATTTTTATTTAAGTTTTTTCTAAGAATCTTGATTTTCTATAAATATTTTCAATTTTTTTTCTAAACAAGTTTGATTTTTATTACACCCTTGTTGAATTTTTTTCTTGAAAACCTTAATTTTTATTATTCTTTTGTTGAACTTTTAAAAGTTTATCTTGATTTTGTCATTCCTATCTTCAATTTTCTCCTATTCAAGTTTGATTATAGCTTTGTTTAATTTTTTCTAATCAATCTTCATTTTTTTCTAGGTGAGCTTGATTTTTGCTATACCCTTGTTGAATCTTTCTTTGTCAACCATGATTTTGTCATTCCTTTGTTGAAATTTTTTCTTTAAACAACTTTGATTGTTGTTGTAGACCATTCGTTTTTACTTTCTAATATTTATGACAGTAGACCATTCATTTTTACTTTCTAGTATTTATGACAGTAAACCATTCATTTTTACTTTCTAATATTTATGACATCATTCATTTTCTAGGGTGTATGTGTTTCAAGTCGATTTAGCTTCAAAAATTATTTTTAGTCTTAATGTTATGCAGCTGTAAGATTTATTGAAAACGGTTTTATTGATTTTTGTATATTTTCACTTTCTAGTGTTTACAACACCATTCATTTTTACTTTCTAGTAGACCACTCATTTACTATACGTACAAAGCAATTTAGTTTCAAATTAATAAGATTAATAAGTTCGAAAAGAAAAAATAAGATGAATAAGATCTATTGAAAACGATTTTAAGTTCTAAACAGTTACGACGTATTTCCTGAAACCGCGTCGTTTTCTGAATGGTAGCATGACCTTATGGTCTTTAAAAAGAAGCAGTGTGCTATGAAGTTTTTCAATATGTATGTTCATCAAGAATTATCACCAAGTGCAAAGCGAGCAACTTTATAGATTCAATGTCTGTTTCAAGATTTTAGCAAAAGAAAAACGTAGTGAGAAAGTTTTCTCTACAGACAGTTGCAAAACTCACTAAATGTTTTCCCTAGAAGAAGATTGCGCAATACTGGTGCAATCTATTACTAAAAATATCACAGAGGTGTTGCGCAATACTCAGTTTTTTCATGGGGATTTCCCACTGTGATTTCCCTAGGGTATTAAAAGAATATTACTAAAAATAGCACAGAGGTTTGTTGCGCAATAACTTTCCACAGGTATATAAGCAGACACTTCTGGAGAATTGGTTATTCTACTTTAAAGTTGTTGAAGAAAGAAGAACTATTCAAGATGTTCATGTGCGATATTTGCGAAAGTACTTTTACAAGAGAGCGTGATATGCGCCGTCACAAGAAAACCGTTCATGAAAAGTCAACTGGAGTTTGCTGTAACAAATGCAAGAAAAGCTTTACCAGACCCGATAGTTTGAGAGCACATCAGAAAGTATGCTGCAAGTGCAGTCGTTGTGCTGAACAGTTTGATACTTTGAATTTGTTCAACAATCATCATTGTTTCATCAAGGAAGCACCCCCAATGAAAAACTCTGTTGCAGTCAACAACGGTAAGTTTATTTATTTCAACGGTTTAATTTTGAATGAACACAATTGTTTCTCTTAGATAGCGCACCCCTAACCAAAAAGGCGAAAATTGATTCTCAGAATACCAATGGTAAGTTTTATGAAAAGTGAGTTAACTTTGAAATAATTTTTGTTTTTGTTGTAGAACCCCAGAATTCTTCTAAAAGTTTACTTGAAGTCGGAGAGCTAAACTCAAACGGTACGTTTTGATAAAAAATTTTTATTTTAAAGCTAATGTCGGTTTTTCTTAGATCGGTCACAAACTGGTGCCTCGCCGGAAAATTTATCAAAAATTCCGGCTGAAAATTCGGTCGAGGTTTCACACGGTAAGTCTATTTTCGCAGTTTGATTTTGAGATACTATAAATTTTTATTTTTTCAGAAATTATAGAAGAACCCACAAAAAAGAAACCTGTAGCAACTAGCAATGGTGTGTTTTTTGTATAAAAGAGTTTGATTTGAAATTAATGTTGTTTTTTCTTAGAAATGGAAGATGAGGAGATCAACACCCTCATGAAAAAACATCGAACTAGCATTCGGACTTTCTACAAAAAAGGCAAAGTGCAATCCATATTTAACTTTTGCTACAATCAAGATCTAAAACTATTAATTCGAAAAATTATTCATCAAATTCTACAACTACAATTCCACCGTTTCAAAATTAATTACAGTTTCGGTTATATTTTAAAAAATATTAATGATAATGAATTACGATACTACCACTCATCGTTTAACAATAACATAATGATGGAAACTGCGCGTTTAATTAGCAATCGCCAAGAATTAATAGAGTTTTTAAATACGTTATCCGAAGAATCCTTTTTTGAAAAAATTAACCGGCCTGACAGCAAATGAAAAGTGGTAGACATACCCAACATTACCTTTTATATCAATCACATAAAAGATGCCCCACTTGGAGCCCCAATTTCTCTTCCAGATTATATTATGAACAACCATGGTTTAAAGAATGTCAGTTCTAGCGACAATTTGTGTTTTTTTCGTTGTTTGGCAGTGCACCGAGGTGCAGACCCTCGCCAGTGCGAACAACCTGCCAAAAATCTATTTTGTGCATACTGTACTCGTTTTGACGTGGCGCCTGCAGATTTTGCAGGCGTTCAACTTTTTGATTTTCTGCACTTAGAGGATTTTTTTGAACTGAATCTCATTGCATATGAGCTCGACGGTAAGGTTGCCAAACTGATTCAGCGGAGCCGCGAGTTCTACAAGGAGACAATGCGATTGAACGTTTACGAAAATCATCTAAGTGTGATAGTAAATTTTGAGAGCTATTGCGGTGTGCACCAATGCGTGCACTGTGATAAGTTGTGGAATGACATCAGTCATTATTATCGTCATACCAAAATTTGTACCACCACGGTGCGTGAGATTTTTCCTGGTGGCATTCACAAAAATCTTGCTACTATTTTTGAGAAATTGGAGGAAATAGAGATTGTTGTGCCTCGCCTCACTGTGACCGCCATTTTCCTTTCTCTGCATGTTATGATTTCGAAGCCTATTTTTCCAAAAAACAGATTTCTAATAGTTCCATGTTAACTTTGGATGCTTGTCACATCCCTTTGAGCGTTGCAGTAGCGAGCAACATCCCTGGCTACGAATCGGGTGTTTGTTTTGTCATGGAGGGCAGTGAAGAAGAGTTGGTACAAAAGTTAGTCGATTACTTGGAGACCCTGTCAGAAGTTTCTTATAAGTTTCTTTTAGAAAAATTCAATTACGTGTTTGAGCAGTTGGAAAGGAGTGAAAATGTCAGAAAAGAAAAAATTTTAAACGACTTTAACTGTTATTGTAAGGAATTGGTTGTACTCGGTTTCAATTCGGCTTCCTATGATTTAAACCTTATTAAACCAAGATTAATTCAAATTCTTTTAAAAGACATCCAATTTGTTATAAAAAGAACTAACAGTTATCTTTGTTTAAAAACATCCAAATTAAGGTTTTTAGACATCAAAAATTTTTTGGCCCCCGATTTTAGTTACCGCAAATTTTTGGTAGCTTATGGGGCAGAGCTCAGAAAATTTTATTTTCCGTATGAATTTGTGACTAATCTCGATAAATTAAATAGTGGATTGCCCGAACACAACGTTTTTTATTCTTCTCTTTCCAAATCGAACATCACCCAAGAAGAATACAATCTTGTAGTGAAAACTTGGACGGAAAAAGGATGGAGCTCCCTACGTGAGATGCTCATTTACTATAATGTTCTGGATTGCGTCCTGTTTGTTCAAGCCGTTCAAAACTTGCTCCGACCTTATCTTGAACAAGGTTTGGATATATTTAAAACATCTTTTTCGGTTAGCGGAGTGGCCAAACTACAGATGATAAAAAAAATTGAAAAAAATGCTTTTTTTTGTTTGTTTCCCAAGCGGCATGGGGATCTGTACAAAACCCTTCGATCTCAATTGACAGGTGGGTTAAGCTTGATTTTCTGCCGCCTTGCAATTTCGGGAGAAACGAAAATCCGCTCCCACGAAATAGATAATCCTGAAACCGTCGAAAAAGTGCTCGGTTTGGACGCCAATTCTCTTTACCTTTACGCTATTGCTCAGAATAACCCTACTGGCTATTTTTGTTGTTACAAAGAAGAAGAAGATTTTCGGCCTGACCCCTGCTCCAAATTCGGTTTTCAATCTTATCAGTGGTTAAGTTATGTAGCTTACAAAGAAAACACAATTTTGCAAACACGTTTCAATATGGGGGAAAGAAGAGTCAGCAAGTATAGTTTGCCAGTGGACGGTTATTCTGAGCAACAAAACATCGTATATCAATTTCTTGGTTGTTTCTTTCATTCTTGCGATCGATGCAATACCAATCGAAACTCTGACGGAAGTTTAAAAAGACACACCCCCTGAAAAACATTCCTCATGAGGATATTCGGAAAGAAACAGCAGACAATAGAAAAAAGTTGGAAGAAGAAGGGTTTCGCGTGGTGGAGATGAGGGAGTGTGAGTGGTTGAAGATAAGAAAACAGCCAGAAGTTTCTCGTTTTCTAAAAACACTAAAATCGATAACACCCAAACGAAAACTAACTTTTGAAAAAATAATAGAAGGCATTCGAAACGAGAACTTGTACGGTTTTCTTATCGTTGACATTCACACTCCCAACGAATTAAAAGAAAAATTCAAAGATTTCCCTTTAATCATAAATAACAGTTTTATTTCTCGAAAAGACATTGGTGACAATATGCAAAACGTGGCAGAGGAGCATAACCTTTTAAAAAAAGAACAAAAATATTTAATTAGTAGTTACTTTGCAGAAAAATTTTTAATTAACTCGGAAATGGCCAAATTTTATCTAGAAATGGGATTAAAAATTACCAAAATTTATGAATTCATCGAATTTTTTCCACAAAAATGTTTTGCTCCTCTGGCACAAGAAATTGTAAACTCCAGAAGATTGGCCGACACAAATAAATCCAAAGCGGTGATAGCTCTTACCAATAAACTAACTGGGAATTCTCTCTATTCCGCTAGTTTATTAAATAAAGAAAAGCACAGGAACATTACATACCATTCCGAGGAAACAGTCAACAAAACCATCAACGATCCTCGTTTTATTCATCTGGATGAAATTAAAAAGGATGTTTATGAAGTAAAAAGTTTAAAGAACAAAATTGTGAATGATCTTTCAATCCAAATTGGTCTCAACGTATATTTAAATTCCAAACTACACATTTTAAAATTTTTTTATTTGTTTCTCAAAAAATATATTCCAGATCGTCATTTTGAGTTGTTAGAAACCGATACCGACTCCATTTATTTTAGCATTAGTAGAGAAAATCTAGATGACTGCGTTCCTTCGCATTTAAAACCCAATTATTTTCGCGATAAATTAAAATGGTTGACCTCCGAAGTGTGCCCTAACCACGAGGAAGCCTTCATCCAACGTAAAATTGAAAACAAAGCGTGGGACGCGCAACCTTGTTGCTCTTCCTTTGAAGCCTTCGACAAAAGAACTTTGGGTAAAATGAAGGTGGAATATGAAGAAAAAAACCAAGTTTGCCTTGCTTCCAAATCTTATTTTTGCCAAGGAGAAACGAACAAACAAGTTTGTAAAGGGGTGTCTATTGCCCAAAACCCTCTCACCTTTGATCAGTATGCGCGTGTTTTGGAGACCAACAAACCGCTTCTTGTAGAAAACCGTGGTTTTCGAAGCAAAAATCATCAAATTTTTAGTTATGTACAAAAGAAAAAAGGTTTAAGTAATTTTTATCCCAAGAGGAAAGTGTTGAGTGACGGGGTTCACACCGAGCCGTTAGATTTGTAAAGATTTTTATTTTTTCACGCACCGTGAATTTTTTCAACCAGCAAATTTTGTGTTTTCCTCAATGTATTTTTCCTAACTATCGAAGTTTGTGTATTTTTCATCCATGTATTTAATTATCTAAGTTTGTGTATTTTTCGTCAATGTTTTCAACCATTGAAGTTTGTGTATTTTTCATGAATTTTTTCAACCAGCAAATTTTGTGTTTTCCTCCATGTTTTTTCCCAACCATCAAAGTTTGTGATTTCCTAACTATCGAAGTTTGTGTATTTTTCATCCATGTATTTAACTATCGAAGTTTGTGTATTCATTACAAAAGGGTTATGTTACAATGTTTGCTTTCATTTTGTTCCACGACCAGCTAGCGTAATGTCTTTGCGATTTTAAAATCCAACTAGCTTTGTGGTAAGCGGACCTTCCGGAGTTGGAAAGTCTTATTGGGTCCTACGGTTTATAGACAGTCTTAAACAACTCTGCCCTAAAATCAAACAAGTTGTTTATCATTACGAGGTATGGCAAGCAATGTTTGATCGTTACACGGATAAAATAAACTTTAAACAAGGCATGCCAAGTCTTGAAGATCTAAAAGAAAGTCGAGATGCCTTTTTAGTACTAGACGATTTGATGTTTGCCAATTCTGAATTTTTATCCAAAATCTATAGCGTCTACTCCCATCACTTTCATTTCAGTGTTCTCATGACCGTACAAAACTTGTTTCATAAAGGTTTGCGTGAAATAAGTCTCAACGCACAAATTATGGTACTCTTTAAAAGTTGTAGGGACGTAAACCAAATTGCATAATTTTTACGACAGATCTACCCCAAAACCTATAAAAACGCACTGGAGGCATATTAAAACGCTGTATCTTTCGAACGAGGTTATTTGGTGATTGACTTACGCTGCGAAACACACGATAACCAACGTCTGCGTTCAGGGATTTTTCCAGAAGACACGCATTATCTTTATCAATGAACCGCTTGCGAAAAAACGGACCCACCTTGCGTTTGCTACAAAAAGCCCCTGCACCTTTGCAAAAGCGTATTCTAGACAAAGCGTTGTCCGAGTTAATACGTTGTCTTTGTGACTGCGCTCACAACGTGCTGCAAGGAAACGTCAACATATCGCGTCATCACAATTAAACAGAAATTAAAACCGCACAAGATCAAACTTCGAAAGTTGGCTGATCGTAAGGTAGCGTTAAAAACAAAACAAAGAATTATACAAAAGGTGGATTTTTACCCATCTTGTTGTCTGCACTCGCTCCAGTCATTAGTGGTGTGTTGGGGACTCTTATAAAATGAGAAAATTAATCGCGTTGGAACCTGAAGTGTACGAAAAACTCAAAAACAAACATCAAGTCACAGATAAAAAAGTACTTTTTTCTGAACTGGATGCTAAAATGCAAGAAATCTTAACTTCCAACCGACCCGACAGTGAGAAAATAACTCTATATAATGAGGCGTTGCAAAAATCAAAGTTATTTCTGAAAAAGTTTCAACCGAAAACACCAGTGAAAAAACCCTTGTCTGAAAGTGCAGTGCTAAAGCGTTTTAAAAAACGAACCAAAGCCAAAAAACTATTTAAAGACGCCACTAGCAAAAAGAATTTAGATTGGGATGAAGACGGTCAAATGCTTTTAGACGATCGAGTGGTACCTGGATCTCATATCGACGATTTGTTTCAATCCAACCTAAAGAAACGAGACCCTACTTTACCCGGTGCACGCGAGTTTGAATCGATGCTATGGGAGAGCGTTTAAATTATTACAATCCTAAAAAAGAAGCTTCTTTCTCGGGAGCACATCGTTTTCCAAAAGCAACCCAACAATGGTTGCTATCACAATTAGACACTTATACGCTTCACAAACCCGTACGAAAAAATTTCAAGCGCAGAAAAACAATTGTACCTGGGCCAACTTTCAAATGCAAGCCGATCTCATTGATTTTTCTTTGCTCAAGTCGTACAACGATCACTATAAATACATTTTGGTGGTCATTGACGTGTTTTCGAAACAAGCCTTTACCGCTTACTTGAAAACCAAATCAAGCTCGGACATGATCCAGGCTTTTGAGCAGTTGATGCCTGAAATTGGCAAGTTTCAAAAATTGCAGACGGATATGGGACGTGAGTTTTTGAATCGACCCTTTCAAACCTGGTTAAAACAACATCACGTGGAGCACTTTTACACTCAAAATTTTGACACCAAAGCATCCATTGCTGAACGATTTATACGCACTTTGAAGGAGAAACTATGGCGTTATTTTACCTACACCAACAGCCGAAGATATGTGGAAGTGCTGCCTGCTCTAGTTGAATCTTACAACAACACTTATCACCGATCCATTCGACGTGCTCCAAATTCAGTCAACTCTGAAAACCAAGAAACGGTTTGGCTCACACTCTATGCCGACCCCGAGTTAAGAAAACCAAAATTGAAAGTAGGTGATCAAGTCAGACTGTCCATGACTCGAATGCGGTTCCGCAAAGGCTACTTACCCGGTTGGACGGATGAGTTGTTTCAAGTTGCTCAAGTGTTTCGAGACAATCCTCCCTATTACAAGATCAAAGATTTGCAAGACGAGTGGTTGGAGGGAACTTTTTACGAAGAAGAGTTGCAGAAAATCTATAAAAAGGATGATGTGTTTCGAATCGAGCGTATTCTCCAACAACGCAAGCGCAAGAAGGGTGTTGAATTTTTAGTAAAGTGGTTTGGATATCCTGCTTCTTTTAATTCTTGGGTGTCAGAAAAAGATATTTTATGTCTCCTTTAAAAAATTGTTTTGTTTGGTGCACAAGTTTTGGTGATTTACATTGTGGTTTCCATCAGTTTGTACAATTTATCACAAAGCAACAACAACAAAGAACTCTGGATTAGTCTGCTTAGTAGCTCTGTAGGTTATTTGCTCCCGTCACCTTTTCTCAGCAAAAATATTCCTCACCCTCCCCAGTAACTCATCCATGGACATTTATCCTGAAAACAGACTTTCGGATTACATGGTTCACTTGCCGAAAGAAATCAATTTGTCTGGATCGTGGGAGTTGGGTCTGTCCGAGATTCTGTACCCCAATACTTGGTACAACATCGACACCAACCAATGTTACATTTTCTACCAACGCGGTGCTTTGGAATTTGTAGCAGTGCTTCCAGCAGGCTACTACCAACATCCTCAATATATCGTGCGTCAGATACTTCAAGAAATGAGACGAGAGTTTCAAAATAGAAACAAAACGTTGGTCAGCGAAGGAGTGTTGACACAACCAATCGACTTTCTTTTTGATCTCATTTACAATCTTCAAACACAACTAACCACCATGTCCATCCAACACAAAAAAGGTGCACCTACAACCGACCGTAACGGTACCGCGCAACCGGATGTGGTGGTGACGCTTTCGAATGAGTTGGCTTCTTTTTTGGGTTTTCGAAAGGTTTGGTATCGGGAAATCGGAGAGTACACTTCAGAAAACGTTTCCAACGTAGACACCGTTAATGCGGTCTATGTCTATTGCGACGTTATCGAACACAGAACAGTGGGTCACACGCTCGCACCCTTGCTTGCTGTCCTTCCTGTAACAGGGAAGTCGGGTGCTTATGTCTCCAAAAGATACGACAAAATACAATATCATCCTGTCTTGAAGAAAAATCTTAGTGACATCCACATCTCGCTTCGCGATGGAAATCAAGGAAAACGAATTCGTTTTCGCAAGGGAAAAGTGATTGTGACTTTGCATTTACGACCGAGAAAACTAAATTCGTTATAAAAAACAGATACAAAGGAAAATGGGCTTATTATAAGAAATCAACGGTAGTAGAAACATGCGTGTCAAATATTGTTGTGACGCAAAGGCTTACGAAAACTATTATTTGTCTCAAGTCGGTCATGGAATGCCTTATTTTGCGGGGGCACGAGTGCAGCAAGGTTATGGACTAGGTAATTTGTTTAGCTCCATTGCCAAAAGTGTCCTTCCTTTGGTCAAAAAAGGTGCCAAAACCCTGGGAAAACAAGTTTTACAAAGCGGTGTCGAGTTTGCTTCCGATGTCTTACACGGTAAAAACGCCAAACAAGTTGCCATCGATCAAGCAAGAGCTGCCGGTTCCAATCTCTTACAAGTGGCTCAACAAAAAATAGGAAAGCGAAAAGCAGCACCGAGAAAAGTACAAAAGAAGAAACGCAAGAGACATCACGACATTTTCTCGTAAACCATGGCGACGTTAGTACACCCCAGTTCGGCAGAATCCACCACCTCTCAACTGGATTTGTTTTCGGTGCCACCAAGTCAAACTAGTTTGGAGGAAGGAAGTTTCATCGAATACCATCCTGTATCTGTATTGACCTCCACAGGTCCTATTGAATTTACGATTAGTGCTGAAAACTCCAACTACATTGATCTTGCCAATAGTTTTCTTTATGTGCGTGCAAGCGTAACTACTGCAGCCGGAGTTGATTTGGCAAAGAATGTGGAAATTGCACCTGAATGTAATTTTTTACATACACTATGGACACAAGTGGATATTTATTTGAACGGTTCACTCGTGACACAATCCAACAACAATTACCCTTATCGAGATTATATTGAAAACTTGCTTAGTTTTGGACAAGATGCAAAAAATTCCCAACTTTCTGCTCTGTTGTGGCACCATAACACGTCAGAACATTTCGATACTCGTGGAGCTACCAACCTAGGTTATACCAAACGAAAAGCTTTGGCTGCAGAAAGCAAAGAAATGGATATGATGGGGAAATTGTATCTCGATTTGTTCTTTCAAAATCGATATTTGTTGAATGGTGTCGAAGTACGTTTGCGATTGATTCGTTCCAACAATCTTTTTTGCTTGCATGGAAACGCAAACCAAGCAGATAACAAAGTGTCTTTGAAAGAAGTGACCTTGTTTGTTCGCAAAGTAAAACCCAATCCCGCCGTACAGCTTGCTCATGTCAAAGCCTTGCAACACGGCACTGCAAAATACCCGCTTCGACGTGTGGAAGTCAAGGGCTTTACTGTGCCAACCGGGAATCGAAGCATCACCAAAGAAAATTTATTTTTGGGTCAATTGCCCACACGAATGGTGGTCGGTGTGGTGGATAATGACGCTTACAACGGTGTCATCACCAAATCTCCTTTTAATTTCAAACACAACAGCATCAATTTCATGACGATTTACCGTGACGGAGTTCAAATCCCTTCCAAACCACTGCAACCAGATTTCACCAACGATCGTTTTGTTCGAAGTTACGTTCGTTTGTTTACGCAAACGGGTCAATATTATTGTGACACAGGAAATGTTATTTCGCGAGAACAGTACAAAGACGGTTGTGCTTTGTTTGCTTTTGATATCACACCCCAAATGGATTCCAGTGAGGTTGGTTTTGAATTGATAAAGCATGGCAACATACGCATCGAAATTCATTTTACTATTGCTACTGCACGTACTCTTACGGTCATTGTGTTTGCCGAACACGACAACCTGCTGGAGATTGATCAAGACAGAAACGTTGCTTTTGATTATACAGCATGAACACGTTGCAAATCGAACGATTGCTCAAGAAGGATTTGAAAAGCAAAACCATCTTTAAAAAAGTCTGTGCTTTGGATCAGTTGGAAAAACCTACTTTTCCTTCTGCTTACGTCATCAACTCGGACCCGAGTAGTGAACCTGGAGAACATTGGGTTGCGGTTTATTTCGACAAACGCGGTCGAGGAGAATACTTTGATAGTTATGGGTTATCCCCTACCTTGATCGGTCTCAAGTCTTACATGGATGCCTACTCCTTATCGGGATGGATTTACAATCGCAAAACCTTACAAGCGTACTTTTCCAGTTTTTGTGGTCATTATTGTGTCTATTTTATTTTATTTCGTTGTCGTGGCGTACCTTTGCATGCTATTGCACCTGATTTTACGTCAAACTTAACTGAAAACGATCGCTCTATTTCTCGCTTTATACGTAATATATCACAACATTGATTGTACACATATCGTTTATTAAATACAAAAAAATCATAATCTCTTTGGTTTAGAAGTTAGGGTTTTGTTGATAAAACTCGAGATTAAGAGCTAGCAACAATTCTTTTAAAAGATAGTAAGGTCGTGCTACCATTCAGAAAACGACGCGGTTTCAGGAAATACGTCGTAACTGTTTAGAACTTAAAATCGTTTTCAATAGATCTTATTCATCTTATTTTTTCTTTTCGAACTTATTAATCTTATTAATTTGAAACTAAATTGCTTTGTACGTATAGTAAATGAGTGGTCTACTAGAAAGTAAAAATGAATGGTGTTGTAAACACTAGAAAGTGAAAATATACAAAAATCAATAAAACCGTTTTCAATAAATCTTACAGCTGCATAACATTAAGACTAAAAATAATTTTTGAAGCTAAATCGACTTGAAACACATACACCCTAGAAAATGAATGATGTCATAAATATTAGAAAGTAAAAATGAATGGTTTACTGTCATAAATACTAGAAAGTAAAAATGAATGGTCTACTGTCATAAATATTAGAAAGTAAAAACAAATGGTCTACAACAACAATCAAAGTTGTTTAAAGAAAAAATTTCAACAAAGGAATGACAAAATCATGGTTGACAAAGAAAGATTCAACAAGGGTATAGCAAAAATCAAGCTCACCTAGAAAAAAATGAAGATTGATTAGAAAAAATTAAACAAAGCTATAATCAAACTTGAATAGGAGAAAATTGAAGATAGGAATGACAAAATCAAGATAAACTTTTAAAAGTTCAACAAAAGAATAATAAAAATTAAGGTTTTCAAGAAAAAAATTCAACAAGGGTGTAATAAAAATCAAACTTGTTTAGAAAAAAAATTGAAAATATTTATAGAAAATCAAGATTCTTAGAAAAAACTTAAATAAAAATTCAACAAGGGTGCAACAAAAATTGTGTTTGACAAAAATTCAACAAGGGTGTAACAAAAATCAAACTTGTTTAGAAAAAATTAAATATAGATACCTAAAAATCAAGATAAACTTTTAAAAATTCAACAAAAGAATAATAAAAATCGTGGTTGTCGAGAAAAAATCAAACAAAGGTCTAATACAAATTAAGGTTACAGAGAAAAAAATATCGCACAAATAAAAGTTAAACATACCTAGAAAAATGTGTAAAATTGATATTCATCTAAAAACTAAACTTGTCTAGAAAAACTTTTGACTATAGGTATCTAAAATCAAGGTTGTCTAGAGAACGCTTAAATGTGCACAAGTATTGTCTTTGAGATTGAAGTTAGAAAGAAAAATTAAATCACTTTTTTGGAAATAGAGTTTACTTAAGGTCAAATCGATACGATTCAGAACAGGAAATGACGCAGCTTTACGGAATACGTCGTAACTGTCTAGAACTTAAAATCGTTTTCAATAGATCTTATTAATTTTATTTTTTCTTTTAGAACTTATTAATTTTATTAATATTAACTTGAAACTAAATTGATTTGAAACGTATAGTAAATGAAGGGTGTCATAAATATTAGAAAGTAAAAATGAATGGTCTACTGTCATAAATACTAGAAAGTAAAATGAGTGGTCTACTGTTGTAAACACTAGAAAGTAAAAATATACAAAAATCAATAAAACCGTTTTCAATAAATTTTAAAGCTGCATAACACTAAGACTAAAACCAATCTTTTGAAATTAAATCGATTTTCGACTAGGTTTTTTGCTGACTCGTGGAGTCTAGGGTTCGGAACCGTAAGCGGGATGATGACGTCACCGCGCCATCGGACTGCCGTCAAACCAGCCCTTTCCTACTACTGCTGTCAACTAGTAAGCAAACCAACTGCGCCAGAACCAATTAATCGTACTAAATTACCACAAGGACCGTGGGAAGATTTAGCATGTGATTTATTAAGGCCATTACTGTCGGGCGATTGGGTGTTCGTTCTTGTGGATTATTTTAGTAGTTATTTCGATATTGCTGTTATGGAAAAAGTGACATCTGTAAAAAATATTGCTTGTTTTGAGAAAATGTTTGCTAGTCATGGTATACCAATTTCGATAACTTGTGACCATAGGCCTCAATTTAAAAGCTTGGAATTTAAAAAATATTTGCGTGTAAGTGGTATTAAGCTTCATAATGTACCTTTGTGGCCTCAAGCAAATGTGGAAGTCAAACGACAAAAACGCACTTTCTTAAAACGCATAAAATTTGCTCAAGCCGAAGGTAAAAACTGGCAAAGTAAATTTTATTCGTTTTTGTTAATGTATAGATCGACGCCACACTCAACAACTGGTGTGAGCCCGGCTGAATTGTTGTTTAATTGTAAGTTTCGTACAAAATTGCCTTGGTTACAAATGTATTGTGATTAAGACTTTGGATGCGGAAATGAAAGAAAAAGGGAAAATGTATGCTGATGTAAAACGTAATGCTGTTAATAATGATTTCAAAATAGGAGATAAAGTTCTGTTGAAACAAAATGAAAGTTACAAAATGTCGACTGTGTATCGTAAAGATCCAATGTGTAACAGTTCAAAATGATGATGTGTGTCTCAAGCGAAACATAAAGCATGTGAAAAGATTTAATCCTTGTATAAATGTATGTGATTATTCTCGAAATGATGGAGAGAGACGCATGATTCTGATTTTACACCTGATCATGTAAATAGAGATTGTGAAAATAACGTAGAAAACGATGTTAATGCGAAATGTTTGCGCCCTCGAGAAATTCTTAAACAACGGAAAAATTTTGCTAATTGAATAATGTTTTAAAGCAAGAAAAGAGGGGATGTAGTGTTGTGAATAATTATAAATGTAAATTGAAACATAATTGGCAACACTGCACATCTTGTTATGTAATTGTAATTAGTTTAGAATAATACACGTTTGAAAGAGAACGCGTGCACAGTCTGTTGGACTATGTAAGGTTTAATCCGTTAAGATAGCCAACAGACACTACACGTACTTCATCCGTTAGCCTGGCCATTATCACTGCAAACAGGAACGGACTTAACGCTGATCTCTGGTGCAGTCCAACCTTAACCGTGAAACTTTCTGTAGTTCTTATTGCACACCTCATCACTGTTTCGCTTTCCTCGTACATATCTTGTATTAGTCGCACATACTTTTTTACCATTCCTGATTTTCTCATACAGTACCACAGCTCTTCCCGCGGAACCCTGTCGTAAGCTTTCTCTAGGTTTACAAATACACAATGTAACTCTCTTTGACCTTCGCTGTAGTTTTTCATCAACATTCCTAAGGCAAACATGGCATCGGTAGCTTCCTTTCCTGGCATAAATCCATATTGCTGTTTACTGATCTCTACTCTATCCCTTATCTTGGTTTTAATAATTCTTTCCCATAGCTTCATTGTATGGCTCATTAGCTTTATTCCTCTGTAGTTTCCATAGCACTGTGCGTCCCCTTTGTTTTTATAGATTGGGATAAGCACATACCTTTTCCATTCTTCTGGCACCCATTCACCCACTAATAGTCTGTTGAACAAACTGGTCAAAAATTTTATCCCCATATCTTTATGCACTTCCCAACTTCTACTGGCAACTCATCTGGCCCAACCGCTTTACGTTTTTTCATCTTTCTCAGTGCATTCTTTACTTCTTCTCTACTGACGCAATTTACCTCTTCGTTAACCACTTCTGTTTTCTCTGTCCTAGGGTCTCTGTTATTTTCCTCGTTCATCAGTTTCTCAAAGTACTTCTTCCATCTCTTTAACACTGCCTCCGAACTTACCATAACATTACCGTTTTTATCCTTTATAACCCTCACGCGCTGTACATCTTTCCCTGCTCTGTTTCTCTGCCTAGCCAATGTGTACAACTCCTTTTCACCTTCTTTTGTTTCCAATCTAGCATACAAATTGTCATACGCACGTCCCTTCACCATCGCAACTGCCTTTTTTGTCGTACTCTTCTTTTCTTTGTACATCTTTTTAGTATTTTCAGCTCTTATTTTGTTCCACGCTTTTTCGCCTCTTTCTTTTCTTTTATGCTCTCTTGAACTTCCTCATTCCACCACCATGTCTCCTTGTCTCCTTTTCGTTTCCCAAATGTCACTCCCAACACAGTTTCAGCTGTTTTTCTTAGCATTTCTGCTGTTTTGTGCCACTCATCAGGCAATCTATTGTATCTTTGCACGTATACACAGGTTTATTAAACAACAATAATTAACAGTTACAAAAACTACTTAGCCGAAAATAACCGTATTGAAATAGAAGGCTTTTTTGTTCGTTTACTGTAATAACTTGATGACTTTGAACTGAATGATGACCCGAAACAGACGCGCAAATTTAACTTGATAAAATTATGCTTGGAGATACGCGTCCAATGATTGTTCGAGAAGAAGGCGCTAATTAAGATTAAAAAGCATTTAAGAAAACACTACGTCATCAATTGCACAATACCACAACATAATCCATCCTTGCCTCCCAAAGTCCTGGTCACCTCTTGTCTGAAGGCTTCTTGACAGCTTGTCTCCTTTAGTTTCCACCATCGTATCTTTGGCTTTACTTTCTCTGCTTTTTTCTTTTTCATCATAAGAGCCATTTTGTAACCACTATACGGTACTGCTTTGTGACGCATTCATTCACTATTACCTTGCAATCGCACATTTCCTTCAAGTTCCTCCTTCTGCATATCACATAATCTATTTGGGTACTTTTTTCGCCACTTTTATACGTCACCCTGTGTTCATCTTTGTTCTTGAAGTAAACCGTAGAAAATTAGAAAGAGCTTCTTTGTGGTAAAGAATTTTAATATCGCTTTAAACAAAGTCGATTTTTTTGGAGCCATAAGCTTTTCGTGACGCTCTCATCAGTGGCAATCGCGTCAAAATGGGACGAACCAGAGAAAATCAAAGTATTTATAGTCTCAACAGTTGGGAGAAAGGTGCTGCAGTCTCGGAAAGGAGAAAGGCACAATTGCACAGTGTGGTGCAATACAGGATGTTCTCGGAAAGGAGAAACGCACTATGTGCAATTACCCAGGAGAAACACTGTTACTCGCAACTTAGGTTATTTGAAAAGTTTCAATGTGTAAACAAATTCCTTTTGCTTACATAAAACCGGATGTTTGGTTTTGATAAAAGTTGCCTCGAGTAGACACAGATGGAACGAGTTATTTTTCTCTTAACAATTAAACAGAAAAAAAAAAAAAAAAAAATTGTTTACCGTTTCTCGACGTCAACGTAGAACGAACAGCTACCGGTTTTGAAACAAGTGTGTATAGAAAACCTACCTTTACTGGACAGTACTTACGTTGGGAATCTTTTAGTCCCACTAAACAAAAAACAAATCTTATATCAACTTTGGTACACCGGGCACTAATGATATGCACGAAATCTAAACTAAACGAAGAAATTAAGCATATCAAGAACATTCTATTGGACAATGGTTATCCTGAATCTATTATTGACTGCAACATTTCCAAGAAAATTGCTCAGTTTTCTATGCCCAAACAATTTGGTCCTGAGAAGTGTCCCGTATATTTGAGAGTTCCTTGGATAGGGAAAGCTTCCATTGGTCTTGACAAAAACGTCAAAACGGCTGTTGAAAGCTGCTCTGTCTCCGTTACAACCAGAGTTGTATTTACATCGAAACGCATGTTGCCTGTAGCCCGCAAAGATGTTTTACCTACCACGCTGAAAAGCTCCGTTGTTTATGAATATTCGTGTCACTGTGACAGTAGGTACGTAGGACGAACATCACAGCGACTACAAGATAGAATCAAGCAGCATGTTCCTAAATGGCTACAACAGCAAGCGAAGCGCCCTACACGATCTCAACCTGGCAGATCCTGTAAGCTAAAACGTAACAATCCAGATTGTGACTCTGCCATAGGACAACATTTGCTTGACAACGAGCAATGTGCTGCAAACTATAACGACAAACGTTTTAAAATTCTTGCTGTGGCACGCAACTCGTTCCATCTGTGTCTACTCGAGGCAACTTTTATCAAAACCAAACATCCGGTTTTATGTAAGCAAAAGGAATTTGTTTACACATTGAAACTTTTCAAATAACCTAAGTTGCGAGTAACAGTGTTTCTCCTGGGTAATTGCACATAGTGCGTTTCTCCTTTCCGAGAACATCCTGTATTGCACCACACTGTGCAATTGTGCCTTTCTCCTTTCCGAGACTGCAGCACCTTTCTCCCAACTGTTGAGACTATAAATACTTTGATTTTCTCTGGTTCGTCCCATTTTGACGCGATTGCCACTGATGAGAGCGTCACGAAAAGCTTATGGCTCCAAAAAAATCGACTTTGTTTAAAGCGATATTAAAATTAGAAAGATTTCTAAAGTTTGCAGGAAACCGAAAGTTTACAGAAAATTGTTTCACTCTAAATGAGAAAGATATTTGCGCTGACTTTAATAAAGCGATTTGTTTAATCAACTAAGTTTCTCGGCTGCGAATAATTTTGTTCTACCTTTGCTGTTAAAATGTGAGAGGTAACACAAGAAGAAATATAATCAAAAAATCTCATCCAGTAACCTATTGAGTATTGACCATAGAATCACTGAAACAATTGACGACCAATTCCAGAAGCTAATCATTCGACATCGGAACAGTTTGATGAGACAATAGATCAGTGGTCCGTAACATTTCTTTGTGCTACTACCCCTTGAGCTTTCATAAAAGTTTCTCGTACCTCTTGTTTACAATGACGCATACAAATATAAAAAAATATTAGAAACGACATGAGACTCAACATTTTAAAACATGCATGAAAACAAAGTATTTTAAGTTCAACAGTATTTATTGCACACCAGTGGCGTGCGGTGATCTCTGAGGCCGGCCATGCAATTTGTCAAGTATCATATTTCCCACTTTTCGTCCCAAAATTATAATGTTCCCTAAAAAAAAGTCTTCACTTTGGATCAGCCTCAGATTTCTTTTATTTCGTCCCAAAGCTGTGGTGTTCTTTATTAAGTAGAAGAAAAGGTCATCTTAAGATTTTAAACAGTCGCGTGGACACTATGACATGAGCCAAAAGCAGTCTTTAATTTAACACCGTATCTCATAACCCCTGGTTTGGTGCTTCGTACCCCATGTTAAGAATCCCTGCAATAGATGTATTGCAAAATGTAGAATATAGCTTCTATACTAGGCTATACTGCGGTAATAAAATAAGCAAAAAAAAAGAATTCCTTTTTTTTCAATCCTTAAAAAGCCACACCAAAATTGAAAGTATATTCTGTAAATCCATAATTTTTTACAAGTGCAGATCTACAAGAAGAAAATTGTGTTAGAGTCAAATGGCACAACTTGCACAGGAACAGTGAAAGAGAGCGTGGGGAATTTTTTAAAACAGATTTTTTTTTTATAAGAAAAAGAAAAATTTATCCAACCTTTTCTAAATTGGCTCTTCACAAATTTTTGCTTTTTGCATAGAATAGCATAAAAGCAACATTCTTAAAATTAACTGTCATCAAGTTAGAAGATTGAACATTTTTGCAAGCTGTTGTGGATTATTTTCACCCTTTGTTTTCTTATACCAATACACGAAATTATCCATGCGAGAAAGATGAAGCGAAACTATTCCTTAAATGTGCTTAATACCTTTATTAATAGAACGGTTTGTTTTTTAAATATATATGCTTTAATTTTTGCTGTATCGATGCCTTTGTGGATTGAGTGCATTTGCATGGTTTCGTTATCTTCAAAAATTTTACTGAAAATTTTTATTTTTTATTTTCATGTATATGTTTTATACTCTTAATTCACAGAAAAACGTCGAAGGCGCTTTATTGAGGAAACCGGCAAGAAACCATTCAGGAACTGATTTCGTTTTCGTACAGTAGATACCAAGATATTGCTGTCCTTTTGAAATTTTTTATTTTTTTCTTATTTTTTTTTTTAATTCAGAGAATGACTGAGCTGCTTGCTAGTTAAGACTTCCACGAAGAGGAAAGTGATGTAAAACGTATTGTAATGAGAAAAGGTTTCGAACCGATACCACATTGATTGTGCACGCCATCTAAACGGCGCTTTTACCCACTCGGCTACGCTGGTTTAGTGTCCGATTTGAGATGAAAAGTTATTATTTTAATGTAACTAACGTGAAGTTATCTAGCATGATGAGGTCGCATAAAAGTTTAAATTTTTAAATAGGGTTGCATAAAAAAAAGTTTGAGAAGCCCTGGCCTAGAACGGTGAACTTTTTTATTCACGAAACACATAATTTTATCATTTTCTGTTCACAGAACACTTAATCGAAAAAACTGCAATTTATAAATTTGCAAGAATATAAATGGACTTCTATATCCCACGTTAAAAAAGTAAAGTTGCATAAATTACTGTGGTAATAGAAAGTAAATATGAATTGAGAATGAGAAATATTTTTAATTATATGAAAGGTTATGCAAGCTTATTAAGAAATATTTGCAAACCGTCATGTCTATTGCTCATCGGAACACTTTAAGTAAGCTCGGGGAGTACAAGTGTTCCGCGGAACACAGTTGGAGAAATATTAGCCTAGAAAATAGCCTATGACTTCTTTGTTTTGCCTCACAACAACTAGGCCTAACTAAATAAATTGTGACAACTTCAAATACTTGTATAAAATTGTTATTTATCCAGGCTTATATAAAATTATGATCAGAGCATTAAAATGAATCTGTTTAAAGTGAAGCTTCGGTTCAAAATCAGGCTCAATAAATTTTATTTTTACGGGTTCAATTTGTTCAGGTTAAGCAAAATATGTTTTTTCCCTTCACTTCCGGTTCAAGTTCAAAGAATAATAGCAGTTAATATCGGTTTGTGGAGTTGGTTCGGTTCGGTTCGGCGCCCAGCTATTTATTTCTGGGCTGTGGAGTCGGAGTCTGGAAATTTTTTGTAGAGGGGTTGGAGTTTTTAAAACGTTTTTTAGGACTGGACTCGGAATGAAAGTCTGTGGTATGTTATTGTAAAAGCATGCCAGTCTCCGACACCTACCCAATTTCTAATATATAATTATATTAAAAATGCAAATAGTTAAATGTTTGAGAAACATGTATTTGTAAAAATTTTTCTGAAGCTAATTAAAAGAGAAAGAGAAAGCAAAGAAGATACAGAGAACGAGAAAAGAAAGAAATAAATGACGGACGTAAATACAAACACACTCACACACACACACCCACACATCAGAGATAAACAGATTTTGTTTTTTAGATTCCAAATTTAGTCCGACTTTCTAAAATCCGACTCTATTCCAATCCAAGTCCTACAAAACATGACAAACTGACAGTTTACAGTTTGATCAATCAGAAAAAATTTTCGATTGCATGATTATTACAGTAATTATTTTACAATTAGGTACAAGGCAGAGGTGGAGTTGAGATACGGTGCTTGGAGACCGAGATGAGACGATACTTTGGAGTAGCGAGACCGAGACTAGACGAGACTTTGGAGTAACGAACCCGAGACGAGACACGAGACTTTACATAAATTGCTTTAGTTTAAGCCAGGGCTGTGGAGTTAGAGTCGGAAGTCGGAGCCACATGTTTTTTGGTGGAGTCGAAGTAGTTTTTAAATATGCTTAAGCTTTTGAGGACAACCTTGGAGGCCTAATTGTCAAGTGGTTAAAGGGCATTAAAACGCCAGAGTGTGATCGACATGGGCTCGGTTCAAAACCTGTTCGCGGTATTTGGTTGTGTCCTTGGGAGAGACACATTTTTTTTGGCACTTTTCCCCGCCTGGAAGTCTTGGCAAGCAGTTCTACATTTCAATCGTATTTCTATAAAAATAAAAAAAACAATACAAATTTTCTATCGGACAGCAATATCTTGGCATCTCCAGAAGCAGGTACGGTAATTGCTTGCTTTATCTATAGCGCCTCCGTCGCTTTCCTGTGAGTTAGAAGGATAAATATAGAGATAAAATGTAAATATGTAAAATAATTTAGCGTCAATCGAAGTCTCCAAAAGCAATAAGGACTGCGATTCCCAATTCCATCGAACCTAAAAAACCGACTCCTACTCGCGACTCCAACTTCATGAAATCTAAAAACGGATTTCCTCTCCGCTCTAAAACATGCGACTCCGGAACCCCGACTCCACATCCCTGTTTATAACTATATTGTTAAGTCGGAGTTGCTGGAGCCGCGTATTTTAGAGTAAAGTTGGACTCCTTTTTTACATGTGCTGAAGTTGGAGTTGTATTACTAGATCTCGTGAAGTTCGAATTGGAAAACTTTGAATTGGTGGAGTTGAAAAATAATTGCTCCGACTCCACAACCGTGGTTTAATCAATAAGTACAAAAAAATACACGAACTTTTTTCCATATCAAAAAACTTCAACATAAATCACAAAAAAGTTTTCTAAGTTAAAACATTGACCCTCGCCTATTAAGCTTACATTAACAAGTTGCCAAGTTTTGTTTTCCCCTTGCTAGCATGCCACTTAAACGATAGAATTTTTGCAGCGTCAAGTAGAGAGACATTACTTTAACGAACAAATTCGAAAAGACTTTGTTACTGCTGAATTCACCTGATGTGGAAGCTACTTGCTAGGACTTTTTTAACGCCATCAGAAAGCACCCAAAAAGACTATTTCACGCGGTCAGCAAAACAACCGTAGGCTATGACGTATTGGTATGCAGAGTATAGAACTTTATTGCAGTGCCGAAATGAAACACGACTCGATCTTGGCTGCTACGGCTTTACAGAAATTTAACAGATGGAGAAGAAATGGATGGTTTCGATCAGAGCATCTACTTTCACCCTCTTTTCGAAAAACATGCAGTATATTAAAATAATCTTATTTATAAGTCACAACACTTCCCTCGTTGTTTAGAAATGGGAAAAATGTGGCTGTTGATGCAAATCAACTCAACTTCCTCCCCAAACTGAAATTTAGAAAGCATCAACACCAGAACTATCTGTAAGAATTAATTTTTTATACCGAGAATTTCCTGCTGTCCAGTTATACTTAAGACCAGATAGACCTAAAGCTTCAAGCCCTGATTACATGTGCTATTACTAATGCGGGAGTTATTTTTAATTCCTAGTTAGGTGACATCCTTTATTTGCTCGCGCCATTCAAAATTTCCAAAATTTGAAGAAGAGCGCTTGTAGTCGTGATTTCAAAACCGATAAAACCTGTAGAGAACTTCAAGAGCTATCACCAGGTATCTTTCCTCTCTTTTTCATAAATAGTTTTCTAGAGACCTAATTAGGGCAGCGTCGAGCAAAGCCATTCATCCCTAGCTTTCTAGAGCTAGATTTAGATGCGGAAAGTCAACCGTAGATCAATTCGTTCTATTGTTTAATACGGCAGATATCAAGAATCCTTTTGAAGCTAAGAATAAGGATGGTGTTGTAATTCTCGCTCTGACAGATGCTTATCACAGCCTGGCATTGTGGCCTTATGTGTAAACTGCTGATATTTCTTCCAGATAAGTACATGGTTAAAATGATGAAACTTGCCCAAAACCAAGTTGTTGACCTCACTGCCAACGTATGTCAAATTGACCATCTTAGTCAAGATTATGGCTATTAATGACCTGACGACAAAAATGATAATGCTTTTTTCACAAAGGTCCTGCACCACTTCAGAAAGTCCGTCTTCTGATTGGTGAATGTCTTCGGGAGAGTTTGTTTGAAGAATCTCTCCAATCCCACCTCTTTCTTATAACTTACTAAATTCACGACTTGAATTAAACAAAACCTTTATTCAAGCGAAATTAGTTAGTGTATAGATCTACAGAGCCTAGAATTTTCGATAAAAATTTTTCCCAATTTAACCAACTATGAAATTCAAAATACCGACAACAAACAACTTTACCGGGCAATTCAAACGATCTTAAATGCCCTCTACAAAAACGTAATAGTGTCTTACGCAAAAGACCTCAACTAAATGAATTCCTTTATGTCAGCTCTCTTATTTATAGAGAGATGTGTAAAAAGTTACACTTCCAAGTTATGGCAAGCGAACAAAGCGTTTGTGACATAACACGTGGTTCTATCGATTAGCAATAACTAATAGAACAATAAAATTCTGCGTCACTGCATTTAGCAATCTTAAATACAATGCGAACTAAATTGGCGTTACTAAATACGAATAATAATGTGAATTAAATACAATAAAACTTTGATAAATTTCAGGATGATTTTTAATTAATTTTAATGCTCTGAAGCCAAAAAACGCAGATCAAATTTTCAGAAACAATAACTAATTACTGAATTAAATTTTTAACAAAAAAGGGCTGACAACCACAAGTTTTATTCTTGCTACTGGTAACAAGCAAAGCAAGCTTAGATGTCTGAGAAAAGGCGTTTTTTAGAGATTGGTCTTGCCTCATTTTTCTTTTAACCTCTGTACATACTATTTGGCTTCCACAATCTTCAAAAAGCTTACCTATGCAGACTATTTGGTATTGTTGGATTTTTCTCGAAACTCGAAGGACTTAAAATCAAGACTTATTTATTCTTCATTCTTTCTCCTAACTTAAGGAATAAAACTCAGTGACTCAAAGACGGTGACGACAGCTTTTTATTTTAATATCGCTTTAAACAAAGTTGATTTCATCGGAGCCATAAGCTTTTCATGACGCTTTCATCAGTGACAATCGCGTCAAAATGGGACGAACCAGAGAAAATCAAGGTATTTATAGTCTCAACAGTTGGGAGAAAAGTGCTGTAGTCTCGGAAAGGAGAAAGGCACAATTGCACAAAATCAAAGAAGTGTGGTGTAATACAGTGTAATCTCGGAAAGGAGAAACAAACTATGTGCAAATACCCAGGAGAAACACTGTTACTCGCAACTTAGGTTATTTGAAAAGTTTTAATGTGTAAACAAATTCCTTTTGTTTCCTATGAAATCGACTTTATTTAAAGCGATATTAAAATTTTGTACCACAAAAAGCTCTGGCTCCAATGAAATCGATTTTATTTAAAGCGATATTAAAATTTTGTACCACAAAGAAGCTCTTTACCTTTATTTTAATAAGCGAGAAGCCAAACCTGAACTAAACATTTATAACAAAATAAACTTTTACCATTCTGTTTGATCCCTACATATCTTGGGATAAAGCTGAAAAAATCGCTCACGTTTCGTCACAACCTTGTGGCATTTCGCAAAAATATCTTTCCTCATCACGCTGTTGTCCTCTATTTGGTCTACTTGACAGCGGGATGGGACGATTTGGCTCAGCCGTTTTGGTGCCAGCCATTGTATCAGTGTGTCGTTTTCTTTTCGTAAAATATTGAAAATTTTAGGGTTTAGGGGTTAGGCTAGGGTTAGAATGATTGATTATACTGTTTTATTCAAACCTTCCTGCTAGTTTCAAGTAGACTGGCGGCAAAACAGCCGCGCCAAAACGGCTTCGCCAAATAGTCCCCTACCCACTTGACGGCTGTGTACTTTATACCGCAGATGTTAACCTTATAAATATTATCTTGAATGTCGCCTTAAACATTTGAATGCCTGCGTCCCATTCCAACAGACCACTTGCTAATTTTTTAGGCATCAAGCCAGCTAAACTTTCCTAGTTAAAAGTTCTTTACCAATTAAACTCAGGTATTGTCGCAGAGCTGGTTATGTTTAAAGAGAAAAATCTAATATTTGTAGGCGTCCATCAGATGCATTGCTACCTTGGTAGAAACGGCAAAACCTGAATAAGCAGACTGTTCCTGACGAGAGTTTAAAACTCGAAACTATGGTTTTGAGTTTCGCTTGCGTGATGTACAATGCCACAGATGATACTCCTTAATGCCATCTGTCCTATAACGCGTGATGCACAATGCCGCTCCTATCAGTGCAGCAATGCATCTGGTGGAATGCCAGAAGTCTTAATTTTAATTTAAGTTACAGCAGAAACAAAATCATATTTAAAGTGCGTAAATTCTTTAGAAAGTAAGTTTTTAACATTAAAACTACGGTTGTCTCAAAAGATTGGCAGGTTCTCATTTATGTACATTAATCGATTTTCAGAAGAACGGAAGAAAGAATATGAAATAAAATGTTTTAAAATATACCAAAAGAAACTTTGGAATTTAGGTTTAGATATTTCAGCAATGTACTTAGAAAATACTAGCACTATTCGCAATTTATCTGCCCGCTTCGTCACAGACCCCAAAAAGAAACTACTTTAGTAAAGGTTTAGATTTTGCTATTTTTCCGAAATATTTAAATATTCTTGATGTTCAAGCTGAGTTTGAAAAATCATACCACGATGTTTGATCAAGCTTGAGCCAACCTCAACGCACTGAGTTTAAACGTATGCTTATCAATATATATTGGCCATATTTTATTCTGTTACATCATAAATTATCTAAATTTAAAAGCTTAACATTTTTGTGTCAATGGAATGATAAAATGATCTGTCATCTTAAGCACAATAAAAAAAAGTGTTAAAATACCCCTTTCATCATGCCCTATAATATTATAGGCCAACCATAAATAAATATAGTATAAAGCAGGTCGTAGTAATAAAGTTAGTTTGTTTTTTGTGCGATGGGAGATATTTTAATATGTAAATATATTTTAGGTAAGAAACACTTTTTATTTCAAGGTATTGTATCATTAGAATAATAGTTCTTTCAACATTCATTGATAGTTTTTGAAAAAATGTTAAAGTAAAATTTACTCTTTTTCTTTTAAGACATAAGACAAAGATTTTATCATTGAATTTGAAACAAAATATGCCGTATAACAAAAGTAAGAGATCATATTATAAAAGTTACGATGATCTTGGAAGAACTCAAAAATGGAAACGCTTTAAGAGACAAAAAAATTTTTTTGCGGCTTTAGTGTATTCAATAGCTGATGCCAAAAATTCACCCTCATACAGCAGTATTAATCCATCAGACAATTTTTCAGAAACTGAAAACCTAACAACTTCACAAACAAATTACTTCCATGCATATGCATCAACGGACCAATGTCAGTCTTCATCTAAATTAAATAATTGGGTTCGAAACAGTGACTCAGATAATAAAAAAAGCTGTGTAAAACTTGATCCTTTAAATTTAAAAAACTTTCTAAAAAATTGGGTTTTGAAAGAAGTTAATGTTCCAAAATCTTCTGTGACTTCTTTATTAAAAACATTTTTTTCCGAATAACTATCATTGGCAAAGTGTTTTTAACTATCATGTTGTTTTTTCAAAATATAGCTTTACTTTACATGATTTAAATGTAATATTCTTGACCAAACAATTAAGAATGCGAAGTTATTTTGTTTATTTAGTGATACGATGTTTAATGGTGTTCGAGCTAGTCAAATCAATATGTTGATTTTTTTTAGTTTTTTTATAAATGATTTTGCTTTTTATCTGCTTTTGCATGATTGTTTATTAAACAACATACATAATTTGTTATGTGCACTTTTCAATGAACAAAAAAAGTACTTACCAAACTCAAAAGAGTTGGTTGTTAAGCATATCTAACAGCCAGTCTCTAAGTTGGACATATTGGCTAATATTGCGGCACAGAACAAAAAATTTTGCTTATTTATATTCCCATTGTCGCAAACAATTTTGTGGCCTGTTGGTGTCTATCAAGCGTATAAATAACTTTGCAAAGTGAGGCTTCGATTAAAGCTTCAAGTTTGCCAAACCTTCAGTACATCTCTATTGCCAACGAGTGTGAAAAATACCACCAGTAATTTTTCTGAGAAACACCTTTGATTCTTTGATTTTATTTTTTAAATAAATATAATAAAGCAAAACCATTTATTGGTATTTTTTTAGAATTATTTTTTAATCTTTAATAATTCAACTAATTTATAAAGAATGAAAAATTTTGTTTGTGTAAAATTTAAAAGCGACGAATCGACTGATATTGTCCATAAAAACTGGATGATCAATTCAACAAGTTGCATGTGGCCTCCATCTGGAAGCGATATTCAAAAGCTCGCAAGAAATGCCGTTTCGCCATTTAGTGACTGGAAATCTTATAATTGCACTATTATTTGTAAAGCAAGTGAGTTGTATTGGTTTTTACGATTTAGGGAAATAGAGCGTTAAAAATTTTTTAGTGTAGTGAAATTCGATTTTTATTTTACGGCTGTTAAGTATAACCATTTCTAACTATTTTACGTATAACGACAGACATTTTTAAAGAGATAAGAGTTTTTAAAGTTGTTCTTAATTGTAACTTTTATTAGGTTTGGCAATTACTGGTTTGGTGCCAATCAGAGACTTTGTTAGGCAGTAGGCTACATAAGCAATGTTTTATTTGAATTCACACGATTTTATTTCCAGCTTATACAGATGAAGACTTTTTTTAAACTAAGCAACAGATTCAATAAAAAAATCTTACTCAAATTTCGTTTGTTATTTTTGGACCAACTCTTATAAAATTTTCGAAAATTCTTTCTACAATATTTTTGTATGTGTTAAAACAAGAAGATATTTTTAGCGGTCCATAGTTTGAAAATAGTTGCCGACCTGTGCTTATACCTAGTGTGGTCATAAGAAAATTGCCAAATTCTTTAAAAAAACTCAAATCAATTACATGTTTTTAAGTATATCAAATATTAGCCATATATAAAAAATAAAAAATATTTTTCGTTTTTGAAAGTAAAGTAAAGACGAAGCAAAGTTTTCCAATCATTTCAAGAGTAAATTTCTACAAAAAGCTTTGGCTTTTAAAAGTCCAATGAAGATAAAAAACAAATCTTGATTTCAAACGTGAAGTTTGGAAAATCATTTTAATTTTTATAAGCTTAGCTATTTCTAAAACAATGTCGTGACAAAAATCTAAGCTTAAAAAATTTCCAGCACAAGTCCGAATGTTTCCCCAAAATGAGAAAGCTTATGCTTTAACATGATTAAATTCTCTAAAATATCTTTAAATGTATATCAGACAAAAAATTGTTTTTTGACTTTGATTTTTTCCATTTAGCCAATTAATACAAAACCAACTTAAAGCTTTGAAATATCAAAGTTTCTAACCTGCAATTATATACAAAATGTCTTGAATATTAAATTTCTAATATTGTTTTTTTAAACATTAAGATAAGTAATTTTTAATGCTAAGCAATTATTTTTAAAACTGTTTATCAGGAGCCTACACTCGCTGCTTGCGCAAACCTTATAAAGGTGGCTTGTCATCTTCGGAATGCCAGGCTGAGGATGACAGCTGTGCAGATCAAAACCTGTCAGAAATCGATGGAGATAGTTATATGGCAACATTGACTCTACAACACCCAAAAGGTATATGTCTTTTTCTCATTAAAATTTAAATAACTTTAATTTTGCAGTATTTTTACATCTCACCCTGTAGTATCAATGAACGACTCCGTGAAAAGGCTATGTGAAATAGAAAATAATTTGCATAGCCATACCGAAATGTTGCAAAAAAATACAAAAAGACCTTTGTATGCTTCAAGAAAAATTGGAAACAACAAGTTATGCCAATCCAACTTCACACTTTTCATTTTTTCAACCGGTTAACACTGATGAGGAATTAGCCAATATTATTCAAAACATAGCTGTAAGTATTGAAGAAACTATTAATTAAATTCAAAAGACTAGTGTACTTTCTCAAACAGCTATTGAATTAAAACTTTTTACATTATGGTGTAAATTTGAGTGTTTGTCTCTTAAAAGTAAAAGATTATAAAACAAACAACGTATGCAAAGATATTTACGCTGAGTGAAAACCGATTATAATTAAAGTGTTTGGTCAATTGCTGACCGAGTTGATGCTTTCTATTTGAAAAAGCATTAGCGTTATTAGTTTCTCTAGGCAAGTCGGGTTAATATCTTTACAGTATTCTGTATAAAACACTTATTTTATTTTTCTGCAATTTAATAAGATAAATACTTGATGTCATATTTAAGTTTGCATTTTTTTTTTAGGACTTTCAAGAAATTGCCCAAAAAGTACAAAGCCACAGTTTGCGATCCACTGTTCGAGCATTTTTAAAAATGCTAATGTCGAAACAGCTGGCCTCTGAGTACTTGAGCGGCATGGAAGTAAAGCAAAAAAGAATGAAAAAGTCATTTCTTGACAGCCAGTTGCACCATGCTTTAGCAAGTAAATTGTACTTTTGAGTTGTTAAGCTTAAAGTACTAACCAATTGCTTGACAAAAATTTTCCGTTTCCTTTATGAACGTCGAATTTTACTAGTAATGGCTTTATAGGGTGCGAACGGAGCGACCGCACTAGTCCCCCTTAAAATACATCAAAAACTGGCCCCCTACACAAGAAATTGCTCTACTTCTTCATAGTAGCACCAGGACGTCGATGGAATTTCAAAAAGAAAAAAATTTTTTTGAAGATCAGCAGTATGCCCGGCTTCTGCTCCTTAGGTTGTTGTCACTTGTGCTTGTGAAAATAAAGATTTTTTTTAGAGATCACTTTGTTTTCATAAGCTAGAAATAACTGTAGCTACCTTTTTTTAGAAAACTAAATAGTGGCCCCCTTAAGTTTCTTGCACCAGGCCTACCTTCTTGTAAGGTTATCACTTACCGTTACTGTATACTATTTTTATTTGCATATCCTACTTTGTAATTTGAGAAATCGACTTTCCTGTTTTCAACAGTTATTCGAAATGGAATGTCTCAATTCTGTGTTAATGTTAACGTAACCAAATTTTAAACAAGATTGGTTATTTTGCGGTTGTCTTACATAAAACTTAAAAAGCAAATTTGAAACTGTATTTGGAATTCTAATCCTGTAATCAGTTTCCGCTACTCAGCTGGATATAGCTCAGTGTGTGAACACTGTGGCTTGCAACTATAAAAACGAGAAAGCACAACGGAAATCACTCTGCTAAATATTCCATCTATTTTAGGGATTTCAATTTACCTAATAAAATTATTGTGGTTTCTGACCAGCTTTTGTTTTAAACACGTGTTTATGATTTGGAATTTTTATAAATTTTGTGCAGTAGTTAATTGTCTCAACTGTAAATATTTTATATTAGCTTAAAACTTCCAAGACGTAATTAAAATCACTACAACAAATAAATTTATCAAAAACCTAAAAAACTTTTTGCAAAAGCATAAATCTTGGTTGACTCTTCAATCTATAACATTTAAAAATTTTTCAAAAGTCTTCATAATGTCAAGAACAGCCATAGTGGTCATTAAAAAAAAATTGCAGAATAAAACTAACCGGTTTAAGTTGTTACGTATAATAATTTCATAATTAAAAAATAATAATTTTTATCTTCATGTTTTTTTGGAATAATTTTAAATTAATTTTTAGAATGCTTGTAATAATGTTATTAAGCCAATCCATTATTTCTTTGTTTAGAAGTCCAAGCACTTACAAAGCATCACAGTGCACCAGCGCAAGATTTGGCGCAGAGCGTCGCAATTGTGCTTTCCCAGACCGGAGACTGGGAAGGTGGACGCAATAACAAAAGAAAAAATGAAGAAGAGAGCTGTTAATTGAATTAATTAAATTTTATAATTGAATGTACAATTAATCAATATGCAAGTGCATTTTGTGCATTTTTTTTGGTATGGTTTTTGTTTTTATTAAATTTTTTCTCTGTCACTTCGATTTCATTGTTTTATATCAAAGGTAACAAAAAAAGTGTAAAAGCGTTGATATTTGAATTTAGATATTAGAATTGACTAAACTTAAAATTTTTCGTAATATAAGCAAAAAAAAGATTTCAAGTAACGACACTTTATATTGTAATTAATTAGTCTATGAGGAGTTAAATAAGGAGAAAAAGTTAACGTCAATTTAACCTGCTCAAAAGTCAAATTTGTGGCTAAGGATATTTTATAAAAAAATACCCCGTTTGATTGAAAAATATCAAAGGTGCGAACGTGCGAGCTTTGAAATCAAAAATTTATCTTTGATAATCATGTTTAAATCATATATAAATTAAGTCAATAAACTTGTTAATTTCTGGCAAGAAATATACATGATTTTTCTCCGAAATAGCTTTGAAATCAATGATTTATCTTCGATAATTATGTTTGAATCAATAATGACAATCATGTTTACATCAAGCTTAAAAGTGTTCACTTTCGGTGTATATTTCAAGAATATATCTCTGTCTTTCAATTATGATACAAATTATAAATGAAGATAAATCTCAATAATATATCTTCGATTATGCTCGAGATTCTACGACTGGGAATAGGGAAACCATCTGTAATCGCTGCAAGCGTGACAATCCAAATAAAAACAAACCGAGCTGAAACCTTTAAAATTTTGAGGCTTTTTATTTTTGTGACTAGCTTGAAATCTAAAAATAAACTTTTGAAAAAATTACTAAAACTTCACTTTCAAGACACGTTTTTGCTCGGTGTGACAAACACAAATAAAGTAATAAACCATTAAATCATTCTTTAATCTTCAACATTTCTAACCTCTGAGAAAAAACTTTATTCTTTCACGAAAAAGTTTTAGACAGTGACCTTGTAAAAGAAATCATTTTTGGAAATTAAAAATAAGTCTGTTTAACTTCATTTTCTATACCAACGTACTTTTTGTGTTCAAGTTTTAAATTACTGTATAAAAACTTGCAATCTTTTTGGCACTTCTCCCGAAAGTCTCAAAAGTGTTAACACTATCTGTAAATACCCAAAAAGATTAAAACTTCTTGCAGGCTAACTTAATTTCAGTTCGATTCTCATTTAGGTGTAAGAGCAACTTTAATATTTTTACATTTTAAAACAAAATTCATGGTGCTTTTAAAACTATATTTTAATTCATTTTTCTTCTAAAATGTAACTTTTTTTCTGTTTAATTCAAATTTATGCCAAATTAACATTGTTCAAATTGTTAAGGAATTTTTAAACTTTTATACAGAAACTTACTGGCTATCTTCAAAAGAAATTTTGAAAACATTGCGAATTAGAATTATACAAGCAATACCTTAATGTCATAATCATTATCTTAATTCAGCAATCACCATAAAATAAACTGAGGAGTGTAACCAAGAAAAAAATTAAGGGGACTAAAATGTTGTGTAAAGATACCTTAAGAAAAACGAAAATCGACGGGTAGCGATTACAATTTGACCCTAAGAAATGCATACTTTTTCGTCAAAGACCAATACGTAAAAATGAAAGCAGTTACCCTGTAAAACAGCAATGGATATTAAAAATGGGTTTATGAATACATATTTGTAAATTTTTTTTCACATGAAAGTTTTGTGGCTAGGTTCTTGAAATTACTGTGTAAATTCTCTCAAGAGCCTCACATTTTAAAGTTTTAAATAAGGAAACACTAGGTTCCTTCTACGTAAAAAAATTTAACTTTTTTCGAAAGACCTACCTTTCGTCCAAGTTTCTTGCGTTTTTAAATTTTTAATAAGGAAAAACTAACATACTTAAAATTTCCAAAAACTTTTTTCCTAAAAAAGTGTACATTTTTTCCATATGTCGCAAACGTTTTTAAACAATGTTATTTTTAGAACAAAAAACCGGTAGAAACCTAAAAAATTTCATTCTGGATTTTTACACAGAGGCAAATATTCAACTTTTGCACACTTATTTTATTTAATTTTTTTCCAAAAAGAGCGTTTTCATAAGTTTAAAATACCATAGTTAAACAAAATATCACTTGAACTGTTTACACGCTATCATTTAACTAGTTTACCCATCAAACAAGAAAAACTTTTAAAAACTATTTTTGAAAAGTATCCTTAGCTGCCTAAAGGTCGGTTCACACTGAAAGCGGAAGCGGAAAAATCAAGCAGAAAGCGGAAAATTTAAAAGCGTAGCGGAAAATTCCGCTTTCCGCTGGTCGGTTGTTGACAATTTTTTAATTTTATCGACGGCTGCTATTCAACACTATGTGGAAAACAAAAAGCAGCTAACGTCGTTGGAATTTTGTCTTTCTTTAATATACAACGCCATGGAACTATTTAAACCTGATATCTTTGGTTGCGAGCTAAACATTGAACTACTACTTTTTATCTTTCACACGTTTCTATCTTTTACTATTGGTCTAAATTCAAATATCTAAGAGATTCTTAAAATTAACGGAAGTCAAGACTACTGTCTTCAGAAGATAGGGTTTCCATCTTTAAGGTTTGCTGATTCATAAAACCTATGCGTATTTGTTCTTTTTTCATAATGTTCGTAATTATCACTGAAGTAATGGAATAGTTTTTAATTGTAATGTTAGATTTCCAAACATGAAAATGCCCTATATAATTTTGGTTACATGTTTCTGAAAAAAAACAATCAAAATAGCATCCGAAATTTTGAAATCAATCTTCCAGAGTGAAGCTCGAATGATAAAGATGTCAAAATTGCTCACGGAAATGTGGAAGACTCTTTTCTTAAACTTTTGTTTGTCTGCATGATTTGAAACAATCACTCAATCAAATGGACGTGGTGAGGTTTCTTTTTATGGGTGATTTTCTTTACTCATGTTGCTCAGTTGAACTAAATATTCATCTTGACTATAAGCTGCGCCACCCATCATCGTTACGAAGATTAGTCATGCACTGGTTATACAACCTATTAATTTGTTTGACTATATTCCTTGTGATAATATATTTATTCCTCTTTTCTTTTTCGTTTTCTTTTTTTCTTTTTCATTTCTTATATTTTACCTGATCAAGGTGTTGCGGCCATGCTTTGTACCGTTTTGTACTAGCACTTTCCAAATATCGTATGCATGTTTTAAGTGTGATGTTGTGGTGCTTTTTTTGCATTCTGCTGCTGACGAGAATAAAAATGAATGAATGAATAAATGAACACTTTTTTAGTTATCATTACATACAGACATTAAAAAAAAACTAAAAAACAAAACATTGTTTAATTTGCTATAAAGCAAATAAGTATCATAAAGCAGTGTTTCTCAACCTCTGTGCCACAATTGATTTCCAAGCATACCGCAAAACTTTAAAAAAATATTAATCCATTGTTCCCGACCTTTTTTTAGCGAATACTACTTGCTAGAACTTATCCAAACTCTTTCGCTTTTTTTTAATGAACACTACTTTTTTGTCCCAGTGCTCATACTCGCCTTATTGACAACCCATTAACGATAGTGACCGGATGCCTGTGTCCCACACCAACGGACAATCTTTTATTTTTTAGCAGGCATTTAACCAACTGAGCTTTGCCGCCAAAAAGCCGGACTGTCTCTAGCTTACCACCATTTTTGGTTGAGAAAAAACAAACAATCTTTAAACTTTTCAAAATCAACTTTTCTATTAATACACAAACAACCTTCCAGAACAATCAAAAGTACTTAGGAAATTAAAATTAATGATATTATGCTAACAAGATCCCCAATAGTCAAATATCTGGGACTTTTCATCGATCAAAATTTAAACTGGATACCACACGTTAAAAGTGTATCTTTCCACCTAGCTCGTTACACAGGACTATTTTATAAGTTAAAATTATATACCAATATGGATACTATGAAATTATTGTATCATAGCCTAATAAATAGTAAATTACAATATGGAATAATAGTTTGTGGTGCAACATTTAAAACATATTTATCTGAAGTGAATGCAAGAATTAATCGTATAATTAGAGCTTTAAGCTCAAGTAACTTGTACACTCCCATGTCAAGTCTTTATAAAAAACTAAACTTACTAAAATTAGAAGATCTATATAAAGTAGAACTGGGAAAATTCATGTATCTATATTATAATAAAAAAACACCAAAAATTTTTAATAGTTTTTTAAAAAAAATTACAGAAATTCACTCTTAAAATACAAGACAAGTATCTCACTCAACGTTTTTTTTACCAAGAATGTCAAAAACATGTTCTCAAAACTCAATTTTGTACAAAGGTACAAAGATTTGGTCAAAACTAAAACCAGAGTTGAAAAACTTACATTGGAATGCATTTAAAAAACAATTAAATAAAAGTTTTATTGATCAATATTAAGTTTTCAAATTTATATTATCTCCCAACATTTTAGCATATGTTATGTAATTGAATAGATTACTTTGTTTTTTAAATCATATTAAATATAAATAGCCTTTTGCTGTACCTACAATGTAACCCCAGTTTTGTACTTTTACATAAATAAAAATAAAAAATGCTTTGGCGTAACTTGATGTTAATATGCATAATTAAGTGAGATTGAAATTTTTTTTTTTCGCTGTTGTTTTATAAACTTTTATTTCGTCAAAAATTTCTTCTTTTTATTTTGCTGTTATTTTTTTTCTATTAATCGCACTAACACAATTGTTATTGGTAATTGTAATTTACTCGGGAAGCATCTTGACTAGTAAACCTTAGGGTTGTTCGGTGCTTCCTTGCCCTTTTTTTTGCGTTATATTTCTTTGTTATTGTTTTATATGGTTTTGGGCAAAATAAATTTTGTGTGTCTGTCTGTGTCCTGCCTAAACTTCTCTTACATGAAAGGCTCCGGTCTCCATTTAATGGACAATTGCGGCAACTTAAACCAAGACGCGCATTTGTGCTTGCTGTAGAAAATTACCAACACACGTGTTTTATTTTATTTCTCTTGAGTTTCTAATCATAATTTGCGCGAGCACTCGCTGCCAGCGCCTTTTTTGTTTTACGCTTTATTTTTAATTAATCTCACCTTGAAGCATAGTTGGGTCTGCAGCGCGTTGATTTTAGAGCTGGCTTTTTTGCGTTTATTCACACTTCTCAATTTGTGAGGCGACCAGCTGCAGTGTTTGTGAGCGGCTGGTTGAAGTCTGAGTAGACTTAGCGTGTAGTTTAAGATATTTCCCGTTTTTCCCGTGAGTCAGCACCTAAGTGAACTGCTCGGTAAGACACCTATGCGTTTTCTTTTTGTGTTTAAATTTTAGTTCGTTTTTATTTATTTACAGATTACCGTTTCCGCTTTCGTTTTCGCTTTCATTTCCACGTTTCAACGTTTCAGTTATTACTTGTTTTCAATTAAATTATTTTCCTTGGTTATTATTTCCTTTTAATTTGTCGAAGCCGGAAGCGCGTAGATCGACACTTCACTTTGCGGTAATCGGCAACTTCAGCGCCGTTTACCGTTACACTTGCTGCTCTAGAACTGCTGAATAACCCCGCCCAGTCAAGCATCAGTGTAACATGATGGGCGGAATATAAATGAAGCATGGAATGACAGAAGAACACCGCTCCATTCCATACATATATTAAAAATATTGGCCCTGCGCCACCCGAAATTAGCTTTCCCAGGTCTGCATGGGTCAAGTTGAACCGCCTCCGAACCGGCATTAAGTCTATTTCCCTCATAAACGCACAAATGTTGTATGTCTTCTACGGTGGGCTAAGTATAAGGCTCAGAGGAGCAGTCAGCTGAGCACGTAACAACATCTTGCCCCATCTATCACCATCCAAATGTTGCCTGTGCTCTTTCAGATGTCAATAAGAGCCTGGTGATTTGGCTGGTGGAAACATGTCCGGCCATTTAAGTAATTATCTAGCTTCCGTCCATCTTTCTAAAACGAAAAAAAAAGACTACTTCTTAGAGATGAAAATCAAGAAATTCGAGACAAATTTAAAGTGAAGACTTTTTTAAGGGAACACTACTTTTTAGGGAAAAAAATCAAAAAATCTGGTCCAAATGTGTCGCGAATTTCGAAAAAGTCCTAAAATGTGCCGCTGGCGGAAAAAGGTTGAGAACCACTTTTGTAATGTCACCCAAAAATAGGTCTAGATATAAACCTGTCACAATAGGATATTCCATTGTTTTAATGATGATGTAACATTGCAGCATAAGTTGAGGAGCAGCTTCGAGATAAGCTTCAAGTAAACGTAGCAAAGACGCATTACACTTCTTTACTTTGCTCTAATAAAAAAGAAATAGTAAACTTCTAAAATTAAAAATAAGTAATATTAAATTCAATTAGAAGATTATTTATGAAAGCAAAGTAAACCGAGTTATAATGTCGACTTTGCATTGAAACACAAAAAAACTAAAATAATTTTTTCGATAAAATTATTCAATAAAATTTTAAACTGTTAGAAATTGTAATTTCAGCACCACCCTTTTTTATTTTAATTAAGTTTGGCCGCTTGGTGTCGCCAGGCAGACGTTCGACTTATCAGTCGATTATAGAAAAAAAAAAACGTGAAAAAGAAAAAAGAAAATAAAAGAAAATTAAGAGCTGTTAACGTGGGCTCCTATTAAAACTTGAAGAGTTATTGTTTAGAAAACACATTTATAAACGAAGTGTAAATTTTTGGGAGTAAAAACAATATTTTGGTAAGTTCTATTTGTTGTTTTGTAAGCGAAATCTTATCATGTAATTGTTTAGCAAACCTCTCGCCTGGAACCTCCATTCAACAATAAATTTGATAATTCGAAGGAAACGGTTGTTGGAAAGAGTGTGATCTAGGGAGTGAGTTGAACCAGTTGACGATAGGCTTTCCCTACTCCCGGAATAAGCGGCGTCAACAGAAATTATCTCGCATTTTCTATGTTATTTACACCAAAAGTAAAATATTAATATAAACAATTTAAACTTGCCTTAAAATATTTTTCATCAAAAACCTCTTTTATTTCATTGTAGGATTTCAATCCCGAGTCAATAGAACGAAAATAACTAGAACACAATTAATTTAAATATCAACAACAAATCGAAATAAAATTGACAAAAAATTTAACTAGAAAAAAAACTATTATAGGCTTTAAATACTGCCCAACTATCGTAAATTGCACGTTTTCTTAAAACAAATCGAAAAATACGAATTGAAAGGCTTAATTTGCAAAGCAAGAGATCTTTTTAAAAGTCTAGTCAAAGTACAAGTTGAGCTTAAAATATTCTTTAAGTAGTTAATAATCAACCCTGAAAAAATTTTTACTATCATGCGAGTTATTCCAAAAAGAAAAATATCGCCATTGGTGGCGCACGTGAGTGATGACGTCATGAGTGCCAAAACAACTTGGCAGTTAGTGATGATTACAGCTGCAGCTGCTATCAACTACCGAAAGCACAGTCCTAAAGCTGGTAAAAAGAAAAGATAGAAAGCACTGTGAGGAAAGGATTTTTATATGAATTTACAAAATAATTTAATAAAATAGACCAAGAACTACTGTACAGTTTGATATGACGTCGAATAATTTCCCAAAAGCAATTGAAGAATATTTTCATTGTTCCTGCGAGCATTGTTATATTATGCCATCAATATTTGAAAACAAATGCTGCAAAGAAGTTGAAATAATCCAAGAAAAATTAATAAATGAAAACTAAATGACCAGCACATCGAGCTTTAATAAGCTATGTCTGGACACCGAGGTGCTGATGTTGAGTCTTATACCTGCTTGTGCAGTAATCCCCATAAGAAAACAGTTTCCGGAAGACGATGAAGGTACGAAAGTTTTCATGAAGCCAATATGCAGATGGCATTTAGACAAGAGTAAATAAATAAAGCATTGTATTTTGAATAAAATGTCGATTCGTCAACATAATTGCTTGCTATTCTTTTGTATCAGATCAGGTATTAAATATTACTTTAGTCAGAAGCATGGCCTGAGTAGGAGTGTTGGCTTGAGGGTGTCTGCAATCTTTAGAGTCTTGTTTTAACTCCTAAGCTCGTCAAGATGTTGTGTTCTTAGGCAAGACATTAGACGGCACTCTTATTTGGTTGGCGATCTAAACAAGCAGTTCTAAATTTAATCATATTAATAGATAAAAATTAAGTTCAAATGGACTGCCATTCAGTAAATTTGCAGTCTAGTGGATGGACGCGCGTAATCTTTGAGTTGTAGACTAGCAGTTTACCAGAAAATTTCTACTTTCAACAGAGGCAAAAAGCAAAAATAACTATGAATAGCAATATAGAAAGAAAACTGAATGAAGTATTTAAAGTAGTTGGCAATATCTCAGAAAGAATTGACAAGCTAAATGAAAAACTAGAAAACTTTGATTGGCGCATAACTAAATTAAAATATCTAGTTGAAGATAAAATCTCTAAATTTCAACAGGAACTTAAAACAAAAGCAGATGACAGCGCTCTGAACAAACTGCATTTAAAAATACGTAAAATTGAACAGCAACAAGTTGATCAGCTCGCTAAAGATGTTATGCAGGAGTCTTATGTAAAGCAATTTAACTTACTAATTAATGGAATTGAAGAAACCGATACGAGTGTTTGGGAAAAGCGAGAAACTACCTTACAGCTAGTCCAAGATTTTATGAAACGTGGTTTGCAAATAAAAGATCCTTCTGCTATAATGCTTGCCGATTATCACTGCTTGCCCCAACATCCCGTCCTCAAGAATGGCATAAAGGTAAACCGACCTACAATTATTAAGTTAACTAATTCAAACAACAAGCGTTTAATATTTGGTAGTTTGAAAAACTTGAAGCAATTTAACAATGCAAGAAAATTGCACCAGCAAAACTCTGTGTGTATTACAGAACATTTGCCCAAGCAATTTTAACTTGAGCGTAAAGCTTTATTACCTGCTTTTAAAAAGGCCAAAGCTCTGAAGAAAAAAACAAGCTGGAGAGCAGAAAATAACCACTACTGCTTGTATATAGATAACGTTAAAGTATCTGCAGAAAATGATTATCACTATTGAATTTTTGCGTATTTTATATACAATATTCTTATATATAATTATGTTTCGTTTATGTACAAAACAGCCGCTCTTTAATAATATACTTTTATTTGTTTAAGATAAACGGTAGCCTGTTGATAACAAATTTCTATAATAATTACTATAACCTATGTACTTGTTTGGATATTTATCTCGCTCATTCACTGAACAAATATTTTAGCTTGTAGATCACCATTTTTACTAAATTATTCGAAAATAAGCTGCTTTTGTATTGGTAAGATCATAAATCCCGTTTTCCTAATGAATGTCTTATATTCGACTGTGCAAATCTGAATTAAAGCTCGTCCTCCCTGAATCTCGAACCAGTTCTTTTTGTGCTAGTTAATATTACAACTTGATTACATTGTCTGCCTCACATCAATGTATTTATCGTTTTCTCACTCTGGTCACTGTTAGCTGACAACTGCTGAGTTTTTTGCGCGACTGACGTTATGTGTGCAGCTACTAACTGCTGTGTTCTGATAGTCAAGCAGTCACCATTGACTTAAACCAACAAAACTTAACTGATTTTATTTCTAACTCTCTTAGTTCCAAAGTTAATCCCTGCGACTATTTTGACTTAACTAGATTGAATAATAGTATTAAAAAAGATTCCTGTCATCTATTTCTTCATCTAAATATATCTTCGCTTTAAGCACGTTTTGATGATTTATTTGATTTTCTTTCACAATTAGACCAGCCCCCCAGTATTGTGTTTAATTCGGAAACCCGTATAAGTATTGAACCTTCTACAAACATTACTATTCCTGGTTATACCTTTATTCATTGTCCTTCCCCAACAAAAGCTGGTGGTGTTGGTGCATATATTTCTGATCATTTAAACTTTACAGTTAATGAAACCCTTAAACTTGGAGTCAACGATTGTGAAGACATGTGGTTGAACATTAGTTTTCCAAACATAAAATCCCCGTATATTTTTGCTGTAATCTATCGTCATCCTCACAACAATCATTCTCAATTCTATGATGCGCTTCATGAGTCACTTCAGATGCTAAACCGTTGTAATAAGAACGTTATTATTATGGGTGATATCAACATAAACATGTGCAGCGATCAGTATAGCCCTTTTGTTGGAAACAGCAATTACCTTTTTTGGTTTAAATTATATATAGCGCCGCTAGCGTGCCTTTATAGCGTGGTTATGACGTCATGTTATTCGCTTTGTAAGTTTTTTGTTGTGAAGCACGCTTGCTGAGAGTCGTTAATTTTTGTATAAATTTTCAAGCAAATATTAAGTGAATTGTTCATTAAATAAATTGCTTTAATCAACACTTTGACTCTTCAGCCGCGTAACTTTAAGGTAGGAGACCAGTGAGGAAACCTACACCTTTATTGCACCAATATTTGGAAACACTTTACAGCAACGGATTTACGTGCTGCATAAATAAACCCATTCGCATTGCAAGCTCGTCTCAAACAGCAATCGACCATATAATAACCAACATAGTTAAGGATGAAATCACCTCTGGAATATTAAATTTTCACATCTCTGACCACCTTCCTATCTTCTACTCTATCTCCTCCTTATCGTATGCCCCTCCAATCATAAAAACCAACACAACATATCGCAATATTAGTAATGTTGAAGAAGATGCATTTCGCCATGACCTACACCATACTTTAGAACCAATAGTCTATGAATTCACTAATCTACCAATAACATCAACAAACTTTGATACGCACTTTAATAACTTAATAGAAAATATAGAAGCAGTTATCGATAAACATGCACCAATGCAAACTGTTTCTAGAAAATGGAGGCGTTTCAGTCAAAAGCCTTGGCTGATAAGAGGTATAAGTTATTCTATTAAACATTAAACAAAAGCTATACCTCACTTACTTTTTAACGGGTAATGCCTTTGAAAAACAATTTTTTTAAAAATACTCTAACAAATTAACAAGAGTTAAAAAATTGTCAAAAAAAATGTATTACACGGAATATATTTCTAAACATAACTCCAATCCGAAAAAAGTGTGGCAAATAAGTAGTTCACTTATTCCTTGTAAAACCATTAACGCTTTCGTTAAAAACATTAACGTCGATAATAAATTTATTGATCATCCATCTAATATAGCAGAAGAATTTAATAAATATTTTGTGGAAATCGGGAATAGTTTAGGTAAAAATATGGAAAATCAAAACAACACCAATTACTCTGCTTATCTCAAAAACCCAGTTTTAAACTTTATTGTCCTAGAACTTCCAACGCTAACGAAATTTTTTACATGTTACTTTCAACAAATCCGACTAAAGCTTGTGGATGTGATAACATTAGTAATTTTTTTTTACGTATAGGAGCATTTGTTCTAGCTCCCATATTAGCTGTCTATTTTGGAAAAGCTCTTGAACTAGGTATTTTTCCCATATCTTTAAAACTGCCAAAGTGATTCCTATTTTTAAATCAGGTAATAAAGATAATAGCCTTACTTCCTAACTTATCAAAAATTTTGGAAAAATTGATAAAAAATCGCTTTACTAAGATTTTTTTGTAAAAACAAAATTTTACATCCTAATCAGTACGGTTTTAGAGAAAACCAGTGTAATCCACGCCTTGATGGACATATTAACTAACGCATATGATATCCTAAACAACAAACATTACACCGCTTTAATATTTATGGATTTTTGTAAAGCTTTTGACACAGTCTGTCACAAAATTTTACTTGACAAATTGTATCACTATGACATATGAGGCCCAGCTCATCCACTAATCGAAAATTATCTCTATAAAAAGACAACAATTCGTAACTATAAACAATGCATCTTCTTCATATAAAGCTGTTAATATTGGCTTTCCTCAAGGCTCAATACTTTCAATTTCTCTTCTTAATCTATATCAATGACCTCCCCAATGCTCTTCATACTATTCCCCGTTTATTCGCTGATGATACTTGCTTGTTTTTAAATCACTCTTCCCTTACATCTCTGGAAAACATCTGTGCAATCGAAGTGTCTCGCCTAAAAGACTGGTGTAATGCAAACAAAATTCAAATTAATTCACAAAAATTGTTTATACTACCAATATCTCCCAAACTTAACGTACCTAGTTTAAATCTAAATCTTACCGAAATTCCAAAATAAATTTTAGCCAAATATGCAAATACCTTGGAGTGTTATTAGATGACAAATTAAATTTTAAACCTCACATTCTCCAACTTGAAACCAAGTTAGCTAAGGCAGTTGGTATCCAAGCAAATTGCGACATATTCTTCCGTTATCTGCTCTTAGATTTCTTTACTTCTCTTTGATACACCCTCATCTATTGTATGCTCTACCAATTTGGGGAAGTACGTTTCCATCCTACTTTAAAAAACTTCTATGTCTTCAAAATAAATCCATTCGTATAATTTTCAACATTTCACCAAAAACATCCGTTTCGCCATATTATTACAAATTAAAAATCTTAAAATTACCAGATTTGTATATTTATGAAATCGCTAAAATTATGTACCAGCACTCCCGAAAAGTACTGCCCGATTATTTTTCTTCCTTCTTTACTACAACCCGCCAAATTCACAACCACCCTACCAGATCTCACTCTAATAATACTTTATATCTTCCTAAATTCTCTACGTCCCGTTGCCAAAGATCAATAAAATTTCAAGGAACAAAAATTTGGAACTCTATCCCTATTGAACTACAAAATCAATCATTTTACAAATTTAAGTTTAATTTTAAATCATTTTTATTACAATTATACTGTTGACAGCCTACTTACGTACAATCCTTGCAACTAATTGCTGTGCACTACTAGCCCATTAGTTTTTTCGGTGACTGCTTGACTTGATGACCTTAACCGGTCCCTTCGCTGTCTCCGTCGAGATTGTTTATGTCCTTTATTTTTTCTTATTTTATCACATTTTATAAATGTGTTATAAATTGTCGTACATTGTTGTTTTGTCAAATAAGTATATTAATTGTGTTTCTTTTTACGTTTTGTTTTCACAATCCTCGTAAATAAATTGGTCTGTCTGTCTGTCTGTCTGTCATATCTTTGCATCTCCGATAACAGATTGAGTTGCTCAACAATTGCCCTATTTTTCACGTCTTCGACGTTGTGCTGAACACAACATATAGTTTATATGATATGTTTTACTTTTGACTAGTAAGGCACATTAAAAAATTTAAGGTATAAAAAATATTTATTTTTGGTACTGTAAATACAAAAGTACTGTATATACAAAAGTATCTAGTGTGGAAACGTATTTGTGCAGCTTCACAGCTTCAATATTGGATGATTTTTGTTTACGAGATATTTTTTGCTTCGCTAAAGCAGGCACGTGTATGTCTTGAATTTCTAAAAATCAAAAAACTAATAATTCAAAAATTCTAAAACAAAACAAAAAACTAAATTTCTAAAAATCAAAAATTTAAATAGCAATAAGGGGCGGTAATTTTTAATTTATTTGACCACAAACGTATTTCAAAAAATAGGTTCAGATACGATTTGTAAGGTGATTAAATATCTTTTAATTTAAACACACGATTTGCTGTAGTTAGCATATTTGTAGCACCTTCCTTACTGCCATGTGTTACGCAGCTTTTCCCGTGGCGTGGAACCGCTCCACTGAGGCCCAATAATTATGCAATCCGCAGAATTCACAAGATGATAGTGAAACGCAAAAAACGAGATATTTTAAAGTTAAATCAAATGAATAAAGATGTAAAATAGCTTGTATTGGGTTGCCACAGGTGCAGCACTAATAAGTCTACCATCGACCAACCTTATAGGAGGTTATAGTCAGTGGTGGATATCAGGTGAGGCGAATGAGACAGTTGACTCGGGCCCCTCCTCGATTTTAGGCCCCCCCTTGAAAATAGCACATATAGTTTCAGTTTGCTGCAGATGTTTTTTAGAGGTCATTATGAAGATGGACGAAAAGTGGAAAATACAAGATTGATTTGAGGTGAAGACCTTATTTTTTTAGAGATCACCATAATTTTGGGAGAAAAATAGTGAAATCAAAGATCAAATCAAATTGAAGGCTTTTTTTTTTAGATATCACTATGATTTTGAGGTAAAAAAGTGAAATACTAGACCAAGGCCTTTTTTCTTTTTTAGAGAGCATCAATTTTTGGAAATCCTTGCCTCGGGCCCCTGAATTTGAATATCTACCACTGATCATAGTCTATCACAGCAACAGCATGTAGGGATAGAAGCAGATGTTATCAGCATGAAATAATTTCTAAATTGTAAAACTTTTTGTTGCAAGAGCATGCAGCAAATTTGCTGTAAAAATGAGTGAGTGAGTGAGATTGAGCGTTTTATTCTGTTTCTTTACCTACAGCACAGATGATTTACACCAGGATTGTGAAATGGTTAGCATTTTACTTTTTGAGTCAAATAAATCCATGTACATGACATTAGATTTTTGCAGGAAGTCTTTTGGTACACATTGCTTCTTCACAATGAAAGTTTGGCTGTGTTTGGGACCATTGAAGTTACAACTATTTTTACCATTTTCACCTTCGACTTGCTCCAACTTCGTCTTGCTATTATTATTATCCAAGGCAGCCAACATAGTATGAGCAACCATACCTAATTACAAATGCATATAGTTAAAAAATTGCTGTATGAGACTAATTTATAACTGTACAATAACATAGAAGGATAGAGAATAAAATAGAAATGTAATTTATTTTTAAATCTTAAGTAAACCAAATTTTTATATCACTTGGAACATCATTTCAAATTTTGGTGCCAATATATTCCAAGTTTTTATTATGTATTGAATGTTTTAAAAAATATGAATGCTTTTCTTAAGTGGCTCTAAGTTTGAAAACAGATAAGAGAAATTTTAGATTGATTATAAGTTCGGTAATTTCAAATTTGTATAAATCTATAACCAATTAGCTAGACACCATTTATATGTGTCATGACAAGTGCATTGACATTTCGAAAAAAAAACACAAAAGAGTTCTCTAAATATGTGAGTCAAAGTAAAAACACAAAAGTTACTCATCTTTTGCAAAAACTTCTTTTGTTCTCTTTGTTTTATCCTCATTTGTCTTGCCTTCGATTTTTCTGACATTTTTGGTTGATTTTGTTTTTTTAATTTTTACTAGTTAACATATTATAGCAGAAAAAATCAAATGAAGTTGAAACTGCATCATTCTTTAATTCAACTTGTTTTTTAATTCCTAGCAATTCCAATCTCAGGTCTTGTTCATAACAATCTTCAGTAAAATGCTTGCAACATAACTTGCAGTATTTCAAATTAGGTGGATTTTTTATTTCATATTGTTCAACCGCTTCTGCAGCCTAGTGGAATCCTTTATTAGTAATTGGTAAAAACTAATACCATTTTGTTTTACTCTGTTAGAACAACCGGGAGTCATACAAGAAACATGAATTGAAATACACAGATCAACCAGACTAAAATTGTAACATGTACTTTACTTATGCAGTCTTTGTTTAACTTGCCACTCATTGACGTCATAAAACTGAGGACCAATTAAAACCACTCATTTTGAATTTAGTTTTTTTGAAATATTGGACCAACGGAGACTCAAATTTACATCAAACCAAAACCAATTGGTTTAAAAAACTCTACTTTATTTATAAAAAAATTTTAGATTTTGGGTGGAACCTACCTTTAAGAGTTCTTAAAAGGAAGCAATTATTTAATGGGAAAAAATATTAGATTAATATGAATCATGTACCTCCCTGTTTATACACTTTTACACTTTTATATACTTATTCAAATAGATTATAAACACACATATTTAACATTTACAATTTATTAAATGAAACCCTTAATCCCTTATTCAAATAAAATGTAAATCAAAAATTATATCACACATTTTATATATTAACTATTTTAGTTCACTTATTCATGTCTCTGTCAAGATGACCGAAGAGAGCGAGCTTATAAATAAATTGACAACAAGCTTGAGAATTAAATACAAACCGCGCAACAAAAAACGATTACTTAATTGATTAAGTTATCTACAAGAGTTCGAATCTCGAATACGTAAAATAATCACTATAAATTATTGCACAAAAATTTGTGGCAAACTCAACCCTGCTAACTAACTATCTTACAGTTAATGCCAGTGGCGTACGCAAAAATTTGTAAAGGGGGGGGTTTTGGAGACAAAAATGTGATTGCTATCAGTAGTCCTGGTAATGGGCAAAAACTTCCAAAATTAGGCCTACATTCAAAAATAAAGTGTTTTGGTTTTAAGAACATCTTGCAGTAGCATGAATTTCTTTTTACCAAACCGTAAAATTAACTATTGAAAAGGTATGTGCGGGTAATTCAATCATGACAAGAAACTTTTTAAATTAAAAGCAATTTGTGTAAATGATGAGAACAATAGGTGGAAAATCAAACGAACAAAAAAATAAACTTACAAAAAAAAAAATAACCAAATATTTAAAATTTTTTTAAAGGCTTATATTCAAACGCCTGTTTTTTTCAGTTAATCTGTTAATTACATCATCAGGGCAAGGCACGCGTGTGGCTCCTATAAATGTTTAGTAATGCAGATCCATTCTTTCAAGTGGTACCACTTGTGTTTCGTAAGCACGTTTTTAGTCTGCGTAATGTGGAAAGTTTTACAATTGTTCACTAGTGCATGTATCACTGGAAGAGTTAACAAAATGGTCATCAATGTAAATATGTTCGGAAAAGCATCGGAAGTGCATTCCTTGATGCTGCTCAACGCATCAGTTGGTCTTTCTGCTGCGTTCAACCAAAAAAGTTTCCTGTAACATAATATCAGTTCAGGCACTAATTCCCCCCAGGATTTCGTTAAATCATTTTCGTAAAATTTTCCCAAAACTTGAATACTTTTAATTTGTTGAGGAGTTGGTGCACTAGTTTGATCAGCAGAAATTAAACACTGAAATTCACCAATAATCGATTTGTGGGCTGTAAATCTTGCTTTGAGAGTGACAATAAAGTTATCAAGAAATAGAATAAAAATCCCTAGTCTAAAATGTTCTTCATCTGTTACACCAGCAATATTGCATCGATTGGTCTCTCTTCAAGAGGGCATGGTATTTTCAAAATAAAATCTTCGGCTTTGGCCGTTTCTTGCGCAAAAATATAGAGCTGGGGAAATTCCTATTCGGTTTTTTCTCTAAAACACTTCAACTCATTTGCAATATCCTATGCAATGTTGACGGCCTCAAGAAGGTTTATCGACTTTTTTTGCTTAACTTTACGCAAAACAACACTGTATCCAAAAACGTATTTTAAAACTAAGAGAGCAATGCAAAATTCACTTTGCGTAATTGTCGATAGCAACTGCAGAGCTCGTGATGAGGTTTCTCTGTCTGGCCATGCTGAAATTTCTGCCAAAGCTTCTACAACGGTAAATTGTAAATTTGAAAAAGTACTAACACTCTCGTGTCGATCGACCCATCTGATAGCACAAATTTGAACAAATTTTTAAGCTTTTGTTGTTGACGAAATCGTGTTGATGGACTTGCGCAAAATGTTTTGAAGTTTTGGAGCATTAAAAAATTGTGAACTGAAGCTATTGTTTCCATGCAGTTTATTTCCATTCCCATGCTTAACTTTCAATATTTTACAAGTTTGAAAGTCTTCTTCACAGTGGCAATGTACAGTACATTAGCTAACTTTGAAGCAATTTAAACGATAGCAAAAATTGATGCGCAAGCAGTAATTAAGTTTAAAAAGTGCGGTAAACAATAGAAACCAAAATCCTATTATTAAAACCTATTTATTACCATGTACTGCATATGTGACTGAACACCATTCTTCAAGGGGGGGGTTTGACCCCTGAAACCCAAAGTTTTTTGCTTAAAAAAATCACTTTTCTATTTGATTTCTCTGCTTTTTGTTTACATCACACATGTCACAATTTCCTTTTCGTTTCCTTCGAGCTTACTTTCTTAATAATTAATTCAGCAGATGGTTGATTGTTGGGACCCTTGCCAATGTTCAACTAAACAGTTTTGCTTTCCCAAATGTCTTAACTGTGCATGTTGCTGCTAAAGTCTTTGAAATTGAACAACATGTAATTTGGTTTGCAATATTTTTAATTTAAAGTTAAAAGGCAACGTATAAAGCAAGCACAAGTTATGGGAATCAAATAATTTACCTTTTTAAATAAAATAAATATTAGTTTACCTTTATTTTTCAAACCAGCAGTGTCGACGCAAATACAATAATATACTTTATATTGACCAAACGGTCAAAACGACCAAACAAATCGGCCTAGTTAAATTTATACCGATCATTTAGTGTTGCCAATAGTAAAATTAAAAATCTAATAAATATTGTAACTAATTGCAAAGCAAATAACTAATATAAACATCATCATCAGCGGTGGGTAAGTTACTTTGCAAAAACAACTAATTACAAGATTCTACCCAACAAAGAGGCGATCAAAATAAAGAAAAGACCCCTTTTTGATGTAAAACCTCAAATTTATTTGAAGATCAAAAAAGAACCAATTATGCTGAAATCATTTGATTTTTTTCAAAAATCTGAATGAAAAATAATAATAATCGTATCGCCTCTTTATGCCATTGTCTTGTCCGTAAAGTTTATGAGACTATCGTGGGCCACAGAATTGCTTAAACAGATTTATGGCTTTAAAATTCTACTTCTTGAATCTTTATAGAGTTATTGAAAAAACAACCCAACTTCAAATCTTTCATTGAAATGAATGCAAAAAACTATGGTAAAATAAAACTAAGCTGCTCTAGTAGTAACAAATTGGAATTAATTGATGAGTTCGGCGGCGGTTTAATCTTGTTTACGCGTTTGGCTCGGCGGTGCTAAAGATTGCACTCCACTCTGTTAAACAATATTGCAGTTAATTTCGTTTTAAACTGGCCGACTTGTTTCAATTTGAAACTCATTTTTGTAATTGCGAAATCAGGTATTTTCTTAACCTTGTTTTGTTAAACTCCCTCAAATTTATATTTTAAACTTACACAAAAAAATATTTTAAAAAATAAGTGTGTTTAAAGATTTACTGGAATTAGAAAAAACTTTTCAAACAAGCTATCACACTTCATTCATAATAATTTTTATCATGGCGATATAGTTTAATTCAAAGTTTTGCTATAACGTATAAATCGCTTGGGCAAGCGATAATCGCTTTCGTACTGTGTTATTTAATTATCTGCTTGCAATTGTTTGAATACATTTTTCTCTTTTCTTTCGCCAGACGGTGATGACGTAATGCGCTTTGTGTGGAATGTTCTCACTCACCATGGAAAAGGCGTTCTAATTTTAATGCACGTAAGCGAAGCGTTTTCGAAATAACTCTTGCCGATTTGTCGTCATGTGACATTTTGTCTATGTATATATGTACGCTCGAGAGAGGGAGAAGGAAGACGAGGAGGAAGGCAAACAAACGGAGAGACGAAGAGAGCGAAAAAGTGTCAGTCGACGTAGAGTTGTACGAAAGAAAGTAGAATTTGGGCGCAGAGTGTGGGCAGAAGACCCGTTAGATTTTTGTATCGGTTGACGAGTGTTGAATTTATTTTGCGCCAGTGTTTTGGAGTTTTGTTCTACAGAGGTAGAATTATTTGTGTTGATAGAATTAAGTTGTAGCGCTGATTTTGCTGTGAAGTGGCAGAGCGCGGAAGAGAATTTTCGTCAGTCATGAGTCGTAAATTTTATAATATATTCGTTTTAGTTAGAGAGAGCGGTCTCTGTTTGTCTGCTAAGAAAAATCTTCGACGAATCAATCAGAACTTAGCAGAAACCAACTGTATAAAAGCTTCAGGCTCATAGAAAACTACTTCTTGAGCCGGAATAAAATAAAATTGGACACAGCTTTGTTTCAGCGCAGGTATTCGGGTTACCTTGCTCAACTGGTCCCTTAGGATTCGCAAGCAAAGTCTGTGACACAAGCATAAGAGCAGGTTGCTCAATATTTTTAAATTCTTCAAGAATTTTTAACAAACAAATCAAATTGGAATGCATTGCGTATTTTTTTAAACAACTTACCTTATTAATGGACCTAATTGTAGCAGATGGGTAATGACCAACAAAGGATAAAAATACCAACCAGTTCTGAATCTTACACTTTGTTCATCGTACTCAAGAAATATTGAAAGAATCTGCGCACAAAAAGTAGATCTCAAAGAAGCCAGACAAAAGTTTTTATAAAATAAAAAATCAGTCATAATAAAAAAAAAAACTGACTATAAAGGCTAGCCAACATGGTCATTCTATAATTTTTTTCAATTCCTCGTTTGTTCACAACAAATTCCTAGTTTAATTTTTTAGGGTTTTCATTAGAAAACCGTGGTGACACTGTGGACTTCAAGAACAACCCTGTTTTTTTTGATTTTTACGTAGTTATGGTAGATTTGTTTTTAAATATTCTGGACGTTGAGTAATGAGATGCGGAATTATCCGTGACCCGACAATTGATCGAACGACACTTGGCGCCAGATCAAAACAACACATGATCAAAACGACATTTGATCGAAACAACAGTTAATGGAATGACAAAAGAGAAAATTTACAACTTTGAATCTGTCTCAGTTTCGTTAATTTTTCGACCCAAAAACACAATGATCTCTAAAAAAAGACGATCTCTTTTAATCTGTCACAGTTTTGGCAATTTTTTGTCCTAAAAACTTAGTAATCTCTAAAAAATAGATCTTCACTTTAAATCTCTTTAATTTCTGCAAAGAGTCTGCAAGGGTGGGGCTGTAGCACAATACTCCCTCCCCTAAATAGTTGACTACAATGTAAAAAAGAATGCAAAAAAATGACAGCAATAGGCATCTAACAAAACCTGACCAAGACAAGAAATCTACTTTCTGCCCTTAGGGATTTTAGATATCGGGATGTACAACTCCGTTTTGGATCCAGTTTTTAGTTTACGTTAGTAGGGTTAAGTTTTCAAATCAAAACTAAAGCAAAACTTTATGTTAGTCCTTATTCGAGTGAATAAAAAATTTTTATGTAATATTCATTAATAAATAAAGACAAAAAAGTTTTAAAAAACTAGATGTTTTTTGTAATTAATAGTTGTCGTCAATATTTGTTCAAAATATTAGTAAAAAAAACTTTACTTGGCAGTTACTCAAATTACCAAATTAAACTTTAAAAACTTTAAACAGTTTGATCAGAAAAAAAAAAATTAATCATAAAAATTTATTTGGCTATAAAAAGTAATGAAATTGAGTAGTTTTAAGTGACTTGATTACCTACTCTAATATTTTTAATAAACCAGTTATTTTCAAAATTTAAGTTTTACTGTATAGTCAAAAATTAATTTTAGCAAAAGTTAAGTTTTTATTTAAGTGATCTAATATGAAAATTTTATATTATAGTATGAAAAATTTAGTAATATAAGTTGTTTAGGCAGTTAGCAAAATAATTAACAAAATAATAAAAAATTTAAAACCTGAATTTTTAGCATTTTGATCAAAAGAAAAAAAATTTTTTAATTATTATTTTTATCAAAATTAAAGTGCTATAGGTTGATTAATTAAGAAGCCAATTATTTTTTAAATAAAATATGGTAGTTAAAAAATAATTAAAAAAAAATTTTTGTGTTTAGTTAATAGATCAAGAGTGAAAAAAATTTTTTTATTTAAAATGACATGGTAAGAAAATTGCCAATTTTACTAATTTTTCAATAAGTCAAAGAAGCCAATTATTTATTTTTAAATAAATTATGGTCACTGTAGTTAAAAAAATAATTAAAAAAAATTTTTTGTGTTAATTAATAGATCAAGTGTGAAAAAGTTTTTTTTAATTTAAAATGACTTGATGAGAAAATTACCTTGACAGGATGAGAAAGTTGCTTTACATTAAAGTTATGTATTGTTTAAAATATGCTCCAAATGGGCGCAACAGCATTGGAGGCAAACTTGCAGACGTCACTCAAAATTGTCAATCATTTCAACACATTTCTCGTTTAGGATTCTCAAATTTTTGCTGTATTTATTGCCATTAATTTAAACATTGATAAACTAAAGGCATTAAATACAGCAAAAATTTGAGAAATCCTAAAAGAGAAATGTGTTGAAATGATTGACAATTTTGAATGACGTCTGCAAGTTTGCCTCTAATGCTGTTGCGCCCATTTAAAGCATTTTTTTTAACCAGTGGTTCTCAAATGGGGGTACGCATACCCAAGGGGTACGCGAGTAAAAATGATAGAAAGCATTAATCAGATACCAAATTGCATAGTATTAAATTGATTGCAATGGTAAATTTTATAAACGGTCACAAGTTGTGATGTCACAATACCCTATGTATCTAATTCTAAACAGATATGTGATTCTTGGTGAGCTGTGGAGTGTTCAGTTTTAGTAAACTAAAATTGACAACAGCCAAGGAAGAAGAGTTTATAGACTTTATAAATTTATAATATAAACTTTATATTTAAGTTTATAAGTATAAACTTTATAAATCAATTTAAGTTTATAGCTTTATATTATAAAGTATTGCATATAATGGAATCGTGGTTAAAACGCTCTATCAGCAAAGCTGGTGCTTCTGATTCTCAAGGCCCGTTAAACAAGAATGCAAAAATACAGTCTGCAGTCAAATATCGCCAGTACAAAGATTCGTATGCATTGATGGGATTCACATGCACCGACTCTAACCACCCAAGCAGAGTGTTTTTTCTGTGGCGTTACACTGTCAAACAACTCCATGAAGCCGTCGCACCTGCAGCGGCATTTGACCACAAAACATGCTTGTCATGTAGGTAAGCCTTCTAGTTTTTTCAAAAAAAATTTTCGGAATTTCGATCCTCGCAAGATGTGATTCGAAAAGTTACAACAACTTCAAAGAGAGCACTACAAGCTTCTTATGCTGTATCTCTACTAGTAGCAAAGGCTAAAAAGTTTTTTACAATTGTTGAAAAACTGCTGCTTCCTGCTGCAAAGGTGCTAGCACAGACCATGCTAGACAAAACCGCTGCAGATAAGTTTAATGCAGTCCCATTGTCTAACGACACTGTCAGTCGCAGAGTAGATGTCATGGCAACAGACATCGTAGATCAAGTTGTTGCAAAGCTTACAGGCTCATTTGCATTACAATTAGACGAGTCAACCGACGTAAGTGGAAGTGCACAGCTGCTTGGTTTTGTGAGATATCGCGATGCTGATGACATAGCTGATTACATATTGTTCTGCAAAAGCATGCAAGGGAGAACCACCGGAAAAGATATTTTTAACGTCGTAGATGCTTTCTTCGCGGAGAAAAGTCTGAACTGGACACGTTTCAGCAGCATATGCACCGATGCTGCTGCTTTTATGACTGGCACCATAAAAGAGTTTGTTACACTCGCTAAAGAAAAAAATCCCAACGTGAAATGGACTCATTGTATTATACACAGAGAGGCGTTGGCATCAAAAATAATGAGTCCCCAACTACATGACATTTTGAACTGTAGCATCAAGGTCATCAACTTTATCAAATCTCGATCACTTAACTCCCGTCTCTTTTGCCTTTTTTGTGAAAAAATGGAAGCCGAACATACACAACTGTTGCTACACGCGGAAGTGCGTTGGTTTTCCAGAGGAAGAATTCTGAACAGGCTTTTTAAATTACGCACGAAGTTGGTATGTATTGCAAGGAACACAACTCTCATTATAGTGAATTATTTGAAAATGTCGGTTGGCTCGCGAAGCTGTGCTATCTTGCAGAAATTTTCGATAAGCTCGATGAGCTAAACGTTAGTCTTCAAGGAAAAGGGGCCAACATTCTCACCTTGCATGATAAGATAAGGGGGTTTCTGAAAAAAATTTATCTCTGGAAGAAAACGTGCCAAAAAGCAGACTTTACATGCTTTCCCCAATTGCAGAAGTTCATTTTCACGGAAAAAGTAGAAATAGAAATGATAAAGGCAATGATAGATGATCATTTAAGAAGTCTATGTCAAAAGTTTTGCCAATACTTTCCTAATATTATTCAAATCGAAAAAAAACTAGATTGGGTGAGAGACCAATTTTTTGTTTCAGAAGAAAACTTGGCCGCACTGCCAGTTAACTTGCAAAAAATACTTTTAGAAGTATCAATGAACCGCGGCTTACAGTTAAAACTTAGTGCTGTTTCGTTGACCGAATTTTGGACATTTGTCAAACAGGAACATCCGGACTTGGGAGATGAGACTCTGGAACACTTGCCACCTTTTGCATCCACTTATTTATGCGAAATTACGTTTTCAGCAATGGCTACTATTAAAACCAAACAAAGAAACAGATTGTCTCTTGAAAACAGTTTGATTACAGCTGTTGCTTCTTTGCCACCAAAAATTGATAGATTAACCAATAAATGATGTTTTTTGAATAAAGAATTTGTTTGAAAACTAATTTGTGTCTCGTGTTTTGAAAGTTATAAATTAAATGACAATGCAAGGGGTACGTGAAACCAATAATACTTTCCAAGGGGTACTCAGTGACACAATGGTTGAGAACCACTGTTTCAAGCAATACATAACTTTAATGTAAAGCAACCAAAATAACTGAAACTTTGAAGAAGGATGGTACAAAGATTGATATTTAAGTCGAACAAGTTTCTTGAAATTCTATTGACGTTGATAAGATTTAATAAAATTTGTATGGATTTTTTTTTTTTTTTTTTGGTCACCTTGTACAAGATCAAAATATCTACAATATATTTTTTTAATTCTTTTATTTCAAGATAAATTGTATATGATAAAATATAAAATATAGAGAATAGATAATATTTAATTAAAACACAAACAATATTTTATCGGTACACAACAGCTAAAAAAGCTAAAAAGAGGTCAAGGTTACAGTTAAGGTTGCACTTTGAATTGAAATTTTTTGCATATGTTCAAAGCTTTTAAAGTGAAGTGTGATCATTTATGTTTTTTTCTTTTTTAAGCAGAAAATCAATAGATATCGAAACTGTGTAAATATGATATCCAAAGCAGATTCGTGATACGTAGATAACTAGCCAAGGTAGCACCAGGTCATTAATTTAATTAATTAAAAATTTGTACTCGATTTGGAGACGTACAGAAAAGCTTAAGAATCACTAGATTAATCAACTGACTAGCGATTCTACTTTTGCCTGCAGAGTTCGATTCCCAAATATCAAACAGACAATCAGCAACGGCTCTTTATCGTTGCGAAGTTACTACGTAAATAGCGGTGTTGCCCAAGTGTAATATTGCGGAGTTGAGATCCGTAGACTTAGGCAAATTTCAACAAAAAAAAATGAGTGAACCGAAAATTTTGGCTGGTTTGATTTTTGCAATTACAATAAATGTTTTAACTAAAAAAAGATATTGTGGTTTTATATTCAGAAAATTGTATGACAATTGCAACTGTTTGAAAAAAATAAAAAAAATAATATTTAGAAATAATCAGTTTGTTTTTATCAGAGTTGTAGCCACACGTATCAAATCTTCATTTTGAGGAAATTTTATTTACATATAATGGAAATAGGACAAGGATGTCTGTATATGTTAATTAATTTTGAAATTGCGTATGACCATTAAACATGGCGCTTTGTGAAACAGGTCTGACAACGGCGTACGTTTCTCTCTAGCTCAGTGGTTCTCAAAAGTTTTTGCTAATTATTGCTACATACTCAAGCCCTTTCAGGACTTGAGTACCATCATTTGACCCTTCTAAAAAAGAATATCTCGATGATCAGTGGTGGATATTCAAATTCAGGGGCCAGAGGCAAGGATTTCCAAAAATTGATGTTCTCTAAAAAAGAAAAAGAGCTTTAATCTCGTCTTTCACTTTTTTGTCCCAAAATCACGGTGTTCTCTAAAAAAAAAGGTCTTTACTTCGATTTCATCTCTGATACCATCTTGATCACAATCACAGTGCTCTAACCACTTGACCACACTGCTGATATTTTTGTCCCAAAAAGTAGTAATTTCAAAAAAACTTTTCACTTTGAAGTACCAATTTTTTTGCTTCACTTAGATTGTAGTGAAATTTTCAAATTCGTTCCTGATTCCTCCCCTAATAATTTTTCCTCATTGGAGATTTTAAATTCCTCCTTAGGGAGCCAATGGCTCACTTTGAGAAATACTTCTTTAGCTGAAGGCTGACCGAACGTCACTCGCGTTAGATAAAACGGGCAAAAATTAAAAGACAATGCAAAAAGATAGCACTTTATCAATTCCTTTATTGAAAAAAAGACTCTAATTCAGAGGTGGGGAACCTGCGGCCTCCACGACAACTTAAAAAGTAATAGAATTACGTGTTAATGGCTACTACTAATAATAAAAAACCTTTTTTTACTTTAGAGACGTGAACACCTTTTTTGGGGGGACGGGTCGAAAATTGATAAATTTGAGATAGATTCAATGTGATGACGCTTTTTTATTGGGTATTTTAACTTATGTGGCCCTCCTTTGTTACTGCCTAATACAAATTGACCGGCGACAATCCCCGCCTCTGCTCTAAGTAATAATATAGAACAGCAAAGCGGGTTGGTTTACAATTTAAGGTAACAATTAAATGTTGTAACAACTATTGAAATTACATTAAAAATAAAACGATCAATGCGGTCAACCACAAAATATTGCATTTTTTGGCTAAATACTGAACGACTTATTACATCTTCATCATAAAAATATTATGTTACAGTGCATATCTTTTTTTTATTTTTATTTTAAGCTTCTCACTTAATTTTAAAACTTTTAATGATAATTCATATAATCTTTAGGATGGCTAATTAAAGCAAAATTTTTCCAAAAACCGTCGCCCGATAAATAAGCACGTTGTATTTAGGTGTTACAGACCTATCACCAATTATAAGTTTCAATTTTGGTAAAATTTTTAATCTCATTTTTTGCACACTTCGTGAAAATGGCAAAGCTTTAACAGTTTTATGACGTTTAATGGGATGTTTGAAAAAACAACCATTTGACTTGTCTGCAGGTCGCTGTTTTCCATAAAAAGAATACAATTTTGCTGAAGCAAATTGTTGTTTTCTATACGTAACAGTGCATTTGGTAACCGCAAGGTTTTGTAGTAGAATTGCTTTGATAAAGCTGCCTTTTCATTTTCGTCTACAACATTTATAAATTGTTAATGCCCGTTTCCATTACGAGCGTTGGCGGGAGTATTCTTTATTTGCTCTATTAATTTATTTTGCTTGGCTTAGCTCTTGAGTCCCGAAAAAAATAAAAAAAATCAATGAAACAAACAAAAAAGAATAATTCCACCAACGCTTGTAGTGGGAACAAGCACTTACTTTTATCTACAAATGTAGTGCACTTGCATTGTTTAACCCTATTCTTCTCAACCTTTTTCGAGTTATTGACCCCTCAACTGTCGGGCTTTGGAAGCCCACCAAATTTGATGATTCACAACTCAAAAGCTACTTCAGTTGTTGTTTCGAAATTTAAACGGAGTAAAAATCATTTATTTAACTTTTGTTATGGTAAAAAAGTTTTTGAAAATCTATTCAAAAAATTAGATTTTAGCAAGGTCACTTCAATTTTTACGTTTAGACACTGATTTAACAAATGAGATTGTAATGGATTCGCTGTTGTAGCAGTCGTAAACTTAATTAAAATTTGGACATAAAGAGTAATGTCGACACGCACGACAATTACAAACAATAAAGAAGCAAAAAGAAGCTTGCTTTATTGCTTGATTTATCAGATTATTGAAAATCTATTGGTAAATAATAGCAATCAGAAGCCAACATTTTATTATTTAGTTTGCAAAGTTTTATTAAAAAACAAAAAAGCTGAACGTTTTCGATTTTCATAAGCCCTAATCATAGCATCTAAAAAATAACATAAATTAACAATAAATCATAAAACGACAGTTACATACAATTAAGCTGAAATATATACGTTTTCTCAAGTTTATGCGCACACTCTGGTACTACTAAGTTAATTCAAAAGCAATGACGATTCCGTGATTATTACAATAACTAGAACTTTTTTGTTTTTAAATAAAACTTTGCAAAATAAATAATAAAATAAATAAATTAGCTTCTGATTGCTATCATTTCCATATGAATTTAAAAAGTACCTCTCCTTCTAATTGAAGATATCTTAGACCAGTTTCAATTACTTAACGTACAAATAGTGGTGTAATTTTTTTCAAATGACATAAAAAATTAGAATGCATGTCTTGCAAAAAAAAGTAAAAGAATTTCAAATAGACGATATATTGATATTTGTCAGTTTTACACAAATTATTACAGACTTAAAGTATCTACTTGCTTATAGTGCACAATCAAAAAACCTTTTCCCTTTTGAATGTTCAGTTTAGTTCAGTTTTTTTTCATTTTTCTTTCTTACTTTGTTTTTTATTTATTTTGCAATGTTCTTTTAGCTAAGTATTTTTTGCCTACTTTGTATAAACAAAATGCAATTAAGTTATTTTAATATGAAAGGACACTTAGGGAAACAAAATTTAAAAAAATAAATTATTATGATATGACAGTATGTCATCGAAACATATTTCTAAGTACTGTTCAAAGCATAATGCACAAATTTTAAGGCGGTGCAGCAAACATGTTGTCTTTTGAAATTTAGCAAAAGCAGTTATGTCTAAGAAACGCAAGTGAAATGAAAAGTATGTCAGATATGGTTTCACTTGCATGACAGAAAAAGATGGAACTCAGAGACCGCAGTGCATACTATGCTGCAGAGTATCAGCAAGTGTAAATCTCAAACCATCAAAGCTTATTGAAGATTTTAATAATCAGCACGGGGGTGTATTTTTTGTGTATCACTGGTGGCCTACCGAGGATTTTTGAAAGCGGGGAGGCATGCAACCAGAAGCAAATATACTTAGCAGAAAAATTTTTCAAGTGGTAAAAAAAAGGTTTTTACTTTAAATGTGTCTCGGTTTTGTCGATTTTTCGTACCAAAAACACACTAATATCTGGACAAAAAGATCTTCACTTTTAATCTGTCTCTGATTTTCTCTAAAGGGGGGTGGGCATGGCACAATGACCCCGTCCCTAAATACGCTGCTGTTTGTCAATAATTTTGTGGTTTGCGCAAATTCTTTTTTTTGCAATTTTTGACTCTGATTGACTTTACTCGTATATTTAGAGCAGAGATGAAAGAGCTTCAAGTTAGATTTTGCAGCTTAATTTTCAAATATAAACGTTCAAGTATTATAACGAACAAAAATGTTTTTTTAAGAGATATTTACTTTTATGTTATAATGGTATGCTAAAAAGGCCTTTTTTTAACATTAGATTAAACTGGGAAAAATTCTTTACCGAATTGTTGCAGTATGTAAAGGAATTCACACCAAATAAAGCACATACCTGGCTTTCTTGGCTTAGTTTTCACAACTTTAAATTGCTATTTATTGTTTGGATCAGATGCTGTCAGCAATGTTCTAAGTCAGTAACTTTTTTTTCATCCAACTCTCTCCGACCTCGTGCTCCATGCAATGCCAATGCATGTGGCATTCTAATACAACATAATTGGGCAATGCCGCCGCATTAGCAATGAGAGGAAGGAACGAGACTCCATTTGTCCATGCACATCTAAGCATAATTCAAGCTGTTCTGGGCACACTGTTTCAAACGAGTTTGGTACCGGCAAGGCCTGATAATAAAAGCACGGAGCAAGAATGTACTCTCACAGTGCTCCACGTTCGGTTCATGATTCGTCTACTGGATCGCGCTGATGTGTAATTCAGCAAGATTTTTTAGATGTTTTTGTACAGCTGACATAAACAAAACGTTTAGGCCAGTGGTTCTCAATCTTTTTTGAAAGAGGCCCCACTTTTTTTTTCCAAAAAAAATTCAGGCCCCTCCAGAACTACAACTACCTGTCATAAGTATATGTTTTCTCCGTGACTACAATGCTAAAGTTTACTAATATTTATTGCAATAGTCAATAAATTGCTAATGAGAGCTTTGTGCTTGATGCAGGTTACATATCTGTTTGACTTGAGGTTCCAGTTTTGTCAATTTTAGCCTCAAACCATCCCGTTTGAAGATTTCCAGTTGATTTCTTTTTGCATGGAGCAAATTCGCAACAGCGCTAAAGCCACATTCGACTGAATAAGATGATGAAAATATTATCAGTTTTGGCCTTGACAAAGTAATAAAATGAAAGTTTTTTTTTGCATTTCTCGGACAGCCACGCCATGGTTTCTTTAATATTGAAAAGAGCTTTCATTGCTTTATCTTGCTGTAATTCAAACAAGTCTTCTTGGCATTGCTCTGATACAACAAATAAATTTGCTAACAGTGGTTGAGTCAACCAAGAAAAGAACTATACTCGTATTGCTTTTAAAACAAAATTTTTTATTAAAGTTGTTAATTAGCATTTCTAAGTGTTCAGCAATAACTGTATTTGCCTCTAAAGTGACCTCACATTCTTTTAACCAAAGAAATTGATCATACCGTTTTGACAAAATATTGCTTCTGCACAGACAAAGAAATGTCACAAATCCAAATATCTTTGCTTTTGCATCGCAAAGTGCTGCATTAGCTCCTTTGAGCTGTTTGTTTAAAGAACAAAGTTTTACAAAAATATCTGCTAGTAACTCATATGAGCTTTGCCATCTGTAGTCATCTGAAAAAGCATTTCAGATTTGTCTTTCAAAAACTCACTGAGTGGTTTAAATAGCTTCATAAATCTTCTTAGGCAGTTTCCTTTCGATAGGTACCTTACTTCGGTGTGGAGCAACAATCTCGCATGATCTGCATGGTTAGTCTCTCAAATCTTCTAAAACAAACGTTCTGCTTTTCTTTGATAGAATTAATACATTTTATTACTGTTTAGTAAAGCAAATCGCCTTTCCGGTGAAAAACTAAATTACCGTCGTGACCTTTCACAACGTGAATTCTGTAGCTGCCAACGAGGAAATTTAATGTGTTTGAAGTTTTTAAATGATCGATCAATTTGTAGCCTGTTTAATCATGATGTGATGAACTATGTCCGTTATTAATTATCGTGAATGCATCTTTCTAATTAAATAGTAGTGATGTGACCTCGCTTTGGGCAGTGATTCTGCGCGGTGCATAAAATTGATTTTCTTAGAAAGTTTGTCGTCTGAGCCACGAGGCCCAATTCAAATTCGCTATAAATAAAAAAAAAACATCGCTTCTATCAAAAGTGTGACCATAACTTCGCTGAAGAAACAATTACCAAAATTTGCTGAATGGTCGATTGACCATTGTTGTGCTGAATAATCAAGTTTTTGATGTTTTGCTGAAGAAGTTTTACTGCATTTGCTAAATTGCTGCGCTCGTAAAACCACAGATAAAAAATATATTGTCCCATTTTCTCTAGGTTGCAACTATATTTTTCAGGGATACCTAAACTACCAGGATGCGAAAATCCGCTTTTTTCAGTGCGACTTCGTGCACACTGTAGGGTTAGTGCCAATTAAATGCATTTGCTGCTTTACACTAATTACAGTTATAAGAGTATAAATTTATATTTATTTTTTAGTTTTTATTTAATTTATGTTAACTTAGCTTTTTAATTTTTAAATTGATCATGGTTTTTTAATATTAATAGTTTTTATTTCGTAATTTATTATATGATATGTATTACAGATTTTCACCAATTTTTTGAAACAATTAGTCTACTTAATAAAATTAACATAATATTAACATTTTTCAGTTTAGATGTTTTATTTTATCTTAACTTTTTACTTTAAAAATATTTTTTTAAAAAGTTGTTCAACCTTATTTTAACTATTTGAATTTTTATGTAAAATAACTATGAATTGTTTTTAACTTATTGATCCACTTTTTTAAAATTCATGTGTCTATTGTGTAATGTTTTAAGCGGTACTTTAAACAATCTTCAGGCTTTTTTTGGCTTATTATAATTTTCTTAATAATTTTTTTGAGCATCAATAAAACATTCTTTTATAGTTTTTTAATTTTTAGGTTCTAGCTTAGATGTTTATGTTCTGAAAAAAATTTAAAAATAAAAAAAATTATTTATACACTTACAATGTAAAAAAATTATGATTTGTGTTTGTATAGCCTTATGTTTAATGATCAAATTATTTTTTGTAAATTCTAAGAATCAAAAGCTTACTTGTTGTTTTATGCAATAAATTTATTGTGATACATGTAATCTATTGGTTCTTCAGTCACAGGCCATTTCCAAACAAAGTACTTCACTACAACCAGTGAAAAAACTTTGGTTTCGGTTTTATAAATATGTTGAATCCTAGTTATCTTGATATAAATTTTCCTTTGCTTTCTATGTATTTACCTAATACTTTTTTATTTTATGATAAATTTACATCTCAAATAAATTACTCAGATATAATTACTGATTAGTACAAGTAAATTTTTTAATCATTATTTGATTAGCTTTTAATATAGGATTTTTTATTATTTTTATTATTTATCTTTATTTTTATCCTCCTGACTCGCAGGAAAGCGACGGAGGGGCTATACATAGGGTAAGCAATTACCCCAACCTGCTTCCGGAGATGCCAAGATATTGCTGTGTTCCCAAATGTTTATACTTAATTCCCAAAATTTATACTTGCTGTGTTCTTAAGTGCAACTGGTTATTGTACCCACAAAAAAAGAAGAATCTGGTTTATCAATCCCCTTGTTTAGATTGTCTTCAGACCAAGTTCCATGTCAAAAATGGATTAAAGCTATTTCACAATAAAATTTAAAAATTAGTGATTCATACAGGACTTGTGCCAAACATTTTATTGTCATATATTCAAACTATCCCTACTCAAAATTCGGTACCAAATACTTCTTTAATTTTTTTCAATCTTTCTAAATATTTGTCAAATAAACCATTGTTTTAATAATTTCATCCAAGCATTGCTTTACACCGATGCAAAAAAATAAATTTTTCCTGCAGAAACAAAAAAACAGAGTATTAAACAAAATTCATTTCGAAACCTAGAATTTTTAAAAATTAAAATTGATAATGCAGTACCCTCTTCTGATTATTTTAAATTGTTCAAAGATAATGCTGCGAATTTTGTTGCTGTTAACGTGAGATAATCCTTTTTTCTTTGCATGAGCGAGACTGCTTCGAAAGCAAATTTCTTTGTTCGGATCGCGGCGCTTTCACAACGTGCTCTCTTTGTTTTGAATTGCCGGCGTGGTCGGTCGGCAGTAAATTGTGAGTATCAAAGTTGGTCGTAAATTGCATGATTTTAAATTTGATTATTTTTGTGTTTATAGGGTGACCGTCCGACCGTTTTAAAGCTAAAATTAAGTTAAAACAGAGTTGAAATTCGGTTAAAATTGTATTTGAATAAGTTTAAATTTTAAGTATGAGTAATTGCTAAATTAGTATTGGTGTTTATTCGATATTGATAATTCTGGCAGTGTTGTCAATAGATTTGTTGAAGAATTCTGGTGCTATAAGAGAGTTTAAGCTTTTAAAACAACGGTCATTAATCAAACAGAATGGCGGAAAGATTTGACCGCACCAATTGCTTTTCAAAAAATTGTACTGATGTCAACTCTGCTGCAAAACTTATTGCATCCATTATTATCACTAAAAATTTGATACCAAATGTTTTTGTAGATTCTGTGCATATTCCGAAAAAAATATATAAGCATTTATTAACCTCTTCTTCAATGAATAGTCAAACAGAAATTTGCAACATTCTTGCTTTTTGCAAAAATGTATTTAATGAATGGTTGGAAGATTGGGTCAACAAACTGTACTAGTAGAAATTGCTGTTACGTAATATTCTTGAAAAATACTTTAATTCTGATATTGAATTGAAGATGAGAATAATTTTTTTGGTTTAGTTCATGGAACAGCCAATATTAATGCATATTAATAAATGTACTTGCAGGTATTCATCTGACTTGTTGACTGTTGCATTTTTGTGGAAATTAACCAGCACACCTTTGTATAAAAAATTGAGCAATTTTTTGTGCTTTCCTCAACTAAAAGATTGCAACAACTTTCATGTGCTGACAATATTGAAAGTTGTTTCATACAAATACAATATCTCAAACAAAAAACATTTAACTTTCCCAAAGTGAAAAAGCTGTTATTTTGCATATAAATTAAGTGTATACAGCCAATCGAGTGAAATGCCAAAATGGAACTTGACAGAAGATGGTGCATATGCAAGATTAGTTTTGACTTTTAAGATGCAGTCAATTTGCAGAAATTACAAGTAGGTTGTCTGTCTGGTGCCAGTAGAAAAATTAAATACTAGCTTGTTACATTGTTGGCTTGACAAAGTGTTAAAATACCTCAACAAAAATATTTTTTAGCAACTTTTTCCGTGGATAACCACATTTGCAACAGGTGAAAAATGTTTTTGTTAATCTTATGCTTCTTAATTTTTTTGGTGACAATGAAAAAAGCTAAAAGTTAATTTAATATACGTATTTGGTGACCAAAATATTAAAGTACGTTTTACTAAAATAATTTTTTTCCTTGATAAAAACCCAAGTCAATGCAAATTGTATTTTTGCTTGTATTAGATGGCTCTACACTATACTTTTGTTTCGCTCTGACGTAAGCCAAAACAAAATTACAGTGTATAGTTTAGACCCACTTTTAAAGAAATAGTGAAACAGTTGTCGTGTAGCTATCAAATATAGACGCTGATAAATTGTTTAATATGCTGTTTGGTTGTATGCTAATTATACGTTTACAATGATTACAATACTGTCAAATGTTATAGCAAAAACTAACTGTTTACTTGTTCAAATTAGCGCTATGCGTTTTTGTGTGCTGTGGAATCTGTAGTGAAGAACTCACCCAACTTTAAGTGTGCTGTCAACCAACTTTGCTTAGAAGGGCATTCCAATTTTTCCCTTATCGTTCAGTCTACATTTAACCCTTTAAGGGCCAAGGGATCCATACGGATACCCTAACTTTAACCTAAAATATCTGTAACTTTTTTTAAATTTTTTTAACAAAATAAGTGTTTATTAGAAATTATTGAGATAGTTTTTCTTAAACTTTGTTTTCTTTTACCAGTGTCTGTTTGTTTGTTACTATTGGTATTGCAGCAAATTAAGCTTCTTCAAAAGGTTAAAAACTGCCCGACTCAATAGTATTTTGATCAATATTGGTGCGTTTTTTTCGTTGCTTCTTTTACTAGTAAAAAAAAACATTCAAAATATAGCAATTTAATAAAAACTAATTATAAAATGCTCAATTATATTAGATAATTTCAACAACAGAAGTACATTTGACGAAATGAGTAAGATTTTTAAAAGTGGTAATTTTGCATTAAAAGCCGAAGAATCCATATAGATACCCCCCCCCCCCTTAATTCTTTAGTTATTAATCTTAAAATTGTTATTTTTTTAAAAATGAGCTCATGAAAGTAAGAAAACAACTCCTTCCAATTTTTTATTTTTATTCCAACTATTTCCACTAGTCAACTTTGAAGGTAGACGCTTAAATGCTTCTAAACTTGAAAACCTTGAACCAATGGTTCGAAAAATCTGAAAATTTACTAGGAATATGCACAAATCTAAAATTCATGAAAAATCTTATTGTTTTATGTATTGCAACATTCACAAAAAAAGTATTTATTTGTGATTGTTGTCAATTGTTTCATAGTCGGGGTTTTTTTGCCAACGTTTATATTGTTGTATAAATGCAAAACTTGTAGTTTATTTAACTTTTATATTTTTGTGTTATGTAAATTTGCAGTTAATTTGCTTTTAATACGGTTTGTATTGCTTTTTCAAAAACTCGCCCAGAATAAACTATACAGTAAGCTCTAGATGTGATATCACAAGTTACAATATGATTACTCTATATACTTAGTTGGAAAAATATTGTAGAACTCAAAATTGCAGCTTTAAAAGCAAAAAATCAAATACCCCTACTGTATGGACGCATTTTTTCAAGTTTCGCATCCCGGTAGTTTAGGTATCCGTGATTGTTTTTCTTGCTCGGGTGTCAGAATAATTTGTAACTTCGGGGAATTTCGCTGACTTTATCCAAGAAGTTCAGCACCGCGAGGACAAAGAAAGCAATCGAATTCGGTGAAGTTATTGGACCAGCCAACTTCTTTTTAACAACTGAATTTAGTCTTTAAACCAAGAATTGAATTTATAATTTCTTCTAAACTTTAACTAAAATTGAATTTACTAGTCTTCAGTACCAATTACACAATGCAGTATTTCGTGCAGTTTCGGAGAAACATTTTTTTAGTTAAATTTTCTTTGTGAATAACACAATGCATCATTTAATGCGCTTGGATTGTCATTCTTTATCAATTCTACACATCATGGATGTATGACCCATTGTGGAAGGGGCACCATCTGCAGCACATAATACAATGTTGGTTTCAGGAAATCCAGGATTATCTAGATAATTACTGAGTTTGTCGTAGAGTAGTTGTATTTGTAGTTACTTATTTGAAAATTTAGCTGACTTAAATCTTGATTTGAAAATCTAACTATACTGTAGAGCTAAAGTCTGTTTTCGGCCGTTAAGGATTGCATATACAAATCCGGAAAATTATTTTGAGGGCTAGTTCTATTTTTTTGAAGAAGTTTTTTTTTAGTTAGACCGTAAACCGAATTTGGCGCGTCTATTGAATCTATTAGTTGTGTTAAATAGTGCTTGAGTACTATATCATAATTAATTTTACTTCAACATAATTGTTTATTAATATAGCTAAGTGTGCTAGATTCCATCAGTTTTAGACAGTACACAGGGTGTTCATAAAGTCCTGATACAATTTAAAAATTTTTTTATAAAGTCAATTCTTAAAATATCTTAACCAGGTTTGTTTTATTTTAATCAGTGCTGCTTAAAGTTTTTTTACCTCATTTAATAGATTTCTATATGGGCACCTTTAGTTACGCGAAGCACATCAAGACGGTACTCGATTTCCTGCCATGTTCGTTGAAGCATAGCCTCGTCAATGGTGGCAATAGCATTAGAAATTCTTTGCTTCAAGTCAGTTATGTCCCGCACCTTTGTTCCATACACGATATCCTTCACATAACCCCATAGAAAGAAATCCAGGGGAGTGAGTTCTGATGAACGAAGTGGCCATGAAATTGGTCCATCTCTTCCAATCCACCGATTTAATCATTTAATATTAACTAGGACTAAACATTTAATAAGGGTTTATTTGACACATTCATAAAACACATAAAAAATATATCTAAAACAGAAAATTTTATTTTAAATAAAAACTTTAAGCAGCACTGATTAAAACAAAACAAACCTGGTTAAGATATTTTAAGAATTGACTTTATAAAAAAATTTTGAAATTGTATGAAGACTTTATGAACACCCTGTATTTATCAGAATCAAATAGGCTAGTTAGTTTATCGGCAATTCGCTTTTAGTTTACGTCGTAATACACCGGTTTGCCCCCTTATAGGAGGCGTGACACACAGTTTGAAAATGGGGTGACATAACAATTAACGTTTTGTCTACGGGAGGTTGGTTTTGCTGTATTATCTCATAATAATAGTCATTGTTACTTTTGATGTTCTACGTAAGATTCCAGTTTAGTTGATATTTAAGAGTTGCATTTTAGCTACAATTGTCTTTTGAAATTTAGCAAAAACAGTCATGTCTAAGAAACGCAAGTGGAATGAAGAGTATGTCAGATGTGGTTTTACTTGCATGACAGAAAAGATGGAACTCAATGTTAAAATCATAAAAATAAAACTCGCACTGAAATTAAAAAAGGTAATTAACTGCATAGAAGTCTTTTTTGAAACCTCTTAATTGATTCTATTGTTTGCGTTCACTGCTTTATAGGCAGATCACGTGCAGCGATCTTAATGAAATCTGATTGGCTCACTTACAGGTGGCGAGCACACTATAAATTGAGATGTTGGTAAATTTAATTCCTCTTTCAGTCGTTGGTGATCAAGTGGTTTAGTGGTTTAGTTTGAAGAGTGAGTTTGTAGATCGCAAGTGAAACTTGGGAAAATTTCGTTTTGCGACTGCATCGTTGGCTGCATCGTTGGCTGCACGTTGGCTGAACGTTGGTTGCACGTTGGCTGCACCGTTTGAGCTGTAGTGTTGGTCGTTGGCTTGTGGAAACCTGCTGTTGTACTGTCATATGGAATTTTCAACGTAAATATATATATTATAAACCATAAGACCTGTGGAAAGCCAGCGGTGTGATTGGGGAAGGCTCGGATAGCTTCCCCATAGTTGAACAAATTGAAGCCAAGAAGAGGGATTCGCTGTGCGGTCTACAGTAAACCTTTGAAATTAACACTTAAGAGACCGCAGTGCATACTATGCTGCAGAGTATTAGCAAATGCAAATCTTAAACCTTCAAGGCTTAATGAACATTTGAACAATCAGCACGGTGGTGCAAAATCAGGAAATGATTTCAATAGTTTGAAGATTAAAAGGGACCTTTTTCATAAAAGTGATACATACCAAAGTATAGATTTTCACCTGTTGTTACACGCATCATACCAGGTTGCATTTTTGTGTGCCAAGAAAAATAAGCCACATACAATTGCTGAGGAGTTGGTGAAACCATGCGCAATGGAAATGGCAAAAGCTGTACTGGGGAATGAGGCACAAAAAAAACTAATATAGAAATACAATTTAGGAAGAGAATAAAATGTTTTCTTAATTCATAACACGACTAAATATAGCAGCATAAATGTATTCATCACAAATTAAAAAAAAAAATTTTAACAAAAATAAACAAAAGAAAAAAACATGATAAACGTTTTTGGCTTGCCTCAGCCCTCTTCAGATAAATAAATGATTTAAAAAAAAAACTATGTACTGTAATTTAAAAAAGACGAAGTCAATGATTTGAGTGACGTAATTACATGTATTTGTCACATCTTTTTTACACGCGTTTTTTTCAACATAAAGGAATTCATTTGAAATGCGACCGCCATAATGACAACAACAATACCGATACATCAAAACCAAATAACACAAAATACTAATCTAAAATATATTTAATAAAAATGATGAACCATTAGCAAATAATTGTCGGTTAAGTTTGGGGTTATGTTTTTTTTATCAATAACGCTTCATGAATTTTGGTTTCAAAATTAGAACTACATTTTTTGATTATTTTAAACGAATTAACGCTGAATTTTATATTGGAGCAACTATCACATGACATGATATGATCCTTGACGGAGCTTTCAGTCTTCAAATGGAAACCTAAGTGCTCCCTCACCCTAGTGCTCAGATGACGAGTTGACATACCAATGTACGTCAGGTTCGAATCGCACGAACATGAAAATTGATACACAATGTTTGAGCATAGTGCGAGGGGAACAGGAATCTTCAATTGAAAATAATGTGAGACTTTAAACGTTTTATAGACAGGATTTATTTTTAAAGTTATTTTAAATTTAGATTTAATAATGTTTTTAAGTTTAATTAAAAAACGTTTGGAGTCATGGCCAAAATATGGGATATTCAGGTTGTAAACATACTCGTAATCAGGAGACGAAGAATGAGAATGCATACTTTTTTCATTAAACTTTTTTAACCGTTTTTCAAAAAACGTTTAAAACAGTTTAATGAAAAAAGTTTTTCAAAAAACGTTTAAAAAAGTTTAATGAAAAAAGTATGCATTCTCATTCTTCGTCTCCTGATTACGAGTATGTTTACAACCTGAATATCCCATATTTTGGCCATGACTCCAAACGTTTTTTAATTAAACTTAAAAACATTATTAAATCTAAATTTAAAATAACTTTAAAAATAAATCCTGTCTATAAAACGTTTAAAGTCTCACATTATTTTCAATTGAAGATTCGTGTTCCCCTCGCACTATGCTCAAACATTGTGTATCAATTTTCATGTTCGTGCGATTCGAACCTGACGTACATTGGTATGTCAACTCGTCATCTGAGCACTAGGGTGAGGGAGCACTTAGGTTTCCATTTGAAGACTGAAAGCTCCGTCAAGGATCATATCATGCCATGTGATAGTTGCTCCAATATAAAATTCAGCGTTAATTCGTTTAAAATAATCAAAAAATGTAGTTCTAATTTTGAAACCAAAATTCATGAAGCGTTATTGATAAAAAAACATAACCCCAAACTTAACCGACAATTATTTGCTAATGGTTCATCATTTTTATTAAATATATTTTAGATTAGTATTTTGTGTTATTTGGTTTTGATGTATCGGTATTGTTGTTGTCATTATGGCGGTCGCATTTCAAATGAATTCCTTTATGTTGAAAAAAACGCGTGTAAAAAAGATGTGACAAATACATGTAATTACGTCACTCAAATCATTGACTTCGTCTTTTTTAAATTACAGTACATAGTTTTTTTTTAAATCATTTATTTATCTGAAGAGGGCTGAGGCAAGCCAAAAACGTTTATCATGTTTTTTTCTTTTGTTTATTTTTGTTAAAATTTTTTTTTTTAATTTATGATGAATACATTTATGCTGCTATATTTAGTCGTGTTATGGATTAAAAAAAAAACTAAGTTTAGTACCTTTGTCAAATGATGTTATTCATTCCAGGAATCGTGATATAAAGTAAAGACATCTTGCAAGAAGTGATTGCCGATATCAAAGCAAGTCCTATCAAAGTGAGTCTTTAGTTGGATGAGTCCACAGTCTGTTATTATCATTTTTTATAGTCAGTTATTATCATTTGTGCGGTATGCAAAGATGAAGAAGTTGTGGAAGAATTCCTATTTTGTGAACCATTGACAGCAACCACAAAAGCAATTGACGTATTCAATATTGTCAAGAATTTCTTTTTGAATCCTGGAATGACTCTCGACATATGCAGTTCACTTTGGACTGATGCTGCTCCTGTCATGCTTGAAAATAAATCAGGTTTCGTTACCAGTGTGAAAAAAGAGGTACTTCACATCACAGTCACACACTGTGTGCCATATTGTCATGCTCTTGCAGCTAAATCATTACCAGAACAATTAAAGAATGTTTTGTCAATTGCTGTAAGCGCAATTAATTATATAAGACAAAATGCCTTGAATCATTGTCTGTTTAAAGTTTCTTGTAACGAAATTGGGACTGAACACGACGTACTTCTTTATCGCACCAAGGTAAGGTGGCTTTCCCGTTCCCGAGTGCTCGCTCCTGTTTTCTAACTGCACAAAGAAATTGAGCAATTTCTTAGACAGGGAGGTAATAGCATAGTAGAGCACTTTGAAACAGAAAATTTTATTTTGTCCCTGGGCTACCTGGCAGATATATTCAGCCACTTAAACAACTTAAATACCTCCATTCAGAATACAGGGATGAACATAATTACAGCCAGAGAAAAGATAGCTGCCTTCACTAACAAGCTTTCAATATGGAGAAATTGTATTGGGTGTGGAAATTTTGAAAATGTTCCTGATTTTGATGAAATTTCCAATTCTAAAGATTTATTGCAGGAAGGTATTGTGACTGATATGAAAAAGCACTTGCAGATTCTTTGTCAGTCCTTCCTGGGATACTTTCATCATGGAGAGGTTTCTGTTTCACAGGGATGGATGCAGGACCCATTTCTTTTTAATATAGATTTCATGGATGTTAATAAGAACATAAAAGAAAGGCTTGTTGAGATGAAAGCCAGTAATAAAAACAAAAATGGAGTTTGATTCAATGCAGTTAGATGCCTTCTGGTGTGCACAACTCAAGACATTCTCACAGTTAGCAAAAAATGATTTAAAAATCCTTGTACCTTTCGCAACAACCTACTTATGTGAAATTGGCTTCTCAACTCTTTAAATATCAAAACCAAGGCGAGAAATTATTTAGTTTTCGAAATTTCGCTCTTCTGTAGATTTTCGAAATTTGGAGTTGACGCAAGCAGGAAGAGAAAAATTTACCAAAAGTTCAAATAAGCTCTAACATGAATTATAAGCTCTGTGCACATAAAATTAGGGCCTCAAGTTTTACCTGGTTTTACGTGGAAGAACCCTTGCAAATAGCCTAGGTTATCCGTAATTGAGAGTCTAAGTTAATTTTAAATTCAGAGATTTCCTACTAGGGGTTATTTTAAATCTACAAAAACATCAGAATATAATAGGATAAACATATTAGACCAGACGGTATCAAACTTTTTCCAAGATAATATTTTGACGTTCGAACGTAGAAATCATTGCAAAAGTCAAATGAAGGCCAAAAAAAGAAAGGTTTTTACTTGATATTTAAATAAAAGTTCTTTTCGAACTTCAAATGACTTTTGAAATAATTTATTAAACGCTTTGCAATAAGTAAGGACCGTTTTTTTTAAACTCTGGCTTGAAAAATTTTTTAGAGGTAAGAAGTCATTTGTGCAGATCTAAAACTTTAGTACGTCATGAATTTATCTTCTTCTTTTGGCTTCTCCCTACTCGGGGTCGCCACAGCGCGACAGTAATCTCTATTTCACTCGATCTACTTCGTCTCCTTCCTTAGCTCCAACCCTTTCCATGTCTTCTTTTACCAAATCCATCCACCTTCCCCTTGGCCTTTGCACTTTTCCTTTGGCCTTGGCCTCGGCCTTTGCACTTCTCCTTTGGCCTTGGCCTTGGCTTGTCATGAATTTATATAAGTTTAAAATTCCTGCTTTATTGAAGTCAATCGTATGAAATATCTTGTTTTTAATCTATGTCTTCTGTTTGCAAAGCCCACATTCAAGAGCTATAAACTTTCAACAAAACTTTCTCAAATAAGTAAATTTATAGGTAAATAATACGCCGGATTTTTCGGAACAAGGAAAATTTCAACATAGAAACGGTCTCCTACTTCAAATTCAAAGTAAAAGGCAAATATAAACAGGCAGGTGTCGTTAAATTTTCTAAAGGCGTAAGCATAAGACCTAACATGTGCAGCAGTTTATTTAATTTTTTTCCCATGAATGAATAGTTATAAGAATGTTCAATAAAAAATGCTTATCGTAGAGATTAAATTTTGTCCGCTCGATTGGTATTCAAGCAACCTTTGTTTAATTAGTGAAACAGCAGTTGTTTCATACAAAAGAAAGTAAATGTGTAAACTGTTTCCAAGTAGTCGCCAGAAGTTCAGAAAAAGAAAGTTTGTTTTTATATGAAATATGTTCTTCATCGCCTTAGGAATGTTGACGTTTGGTGAATAACGTAATTAGCTTCGTCACGATAAGCAATAACTTGTTAAAATCGATGTCATTTAATTTTATTTTTTATTTTATCTCTATATTTACCCTGTTGTCTCGAAAGAAAGCGACGGAGGCGCTAATACATAGGGTAGGCAATTACCCCGACCTGCTTTCGGAAACACCAAGATATTGCTGTTCGCTTGTAATTTAATTGAGATATGATTGTAATTTAGAACTGCTTGCCAAGACCACCAAGCAGGGGAATGTGCCGTAAAATGTTTTTCCCAAGGACGCAACAGAATGGCGCGAGTGAGTTTTGAACCAAGCCCGTGTTGCTCACAAGCCCGGTACTTTAAGCACTCGACCACGCTGCTGACATAAACACCACCGACCACACGACAATAAAAGCGTGAAATTGAAATTCCACGTTTTGCTGCGATGAAAAGCAAAAATCCATAAATTGCTGAAAAATGTCTATCTTACCCATTAACCTTTGCTCGGGTCCACCTAAAGTAATATTATCTTATTCAGCAATTCAAATTAGGAAAATTCAAGAAATTACAGAATACTATCTAAAAAAAATGAAATAATTACAAATGTTTTTGCAAAGGTCGGCCGTTGACCCGGCGAGCTTCGGAAGCCCGGTCGTTGAGCTTAAATTGAACATTTTTTGAAAATTTGTTATCAAGATATAACAAGCAATTTACAAATATAGTAATTATCTTGTATTTAACTCATATCTCTACAACCTGATAATATTTCTAACCATCCATTTTATTAAATATGTTAGGCTTTCCCAACTGCAATTTAAAATAAACAGATAAAGTGACTCAGTTTCATATAAAAATACGGTGCTTTTGCTATCGCGAGTGACCTTCGATAAGCCTTCAGCTAGAGAGAAAAACTCGCCGTTGTCATGGCAATGCTATTACGTTATTAATATCCGCATTATGTTCAAATATAGGGGAAAAATTGTTGTTTGATGGCGACTGCTTTTCTCTAATTATCATTTATTCATTCAATTTTATTTGTCATCAAGTTATTTTCATTTGTTGTTTTCAGTTATATTATTTTATTTATCTTAATCGTTTTTCTTTTTTAATTAACTTTGCAAATTTGTTTTAAAGCTGCGGTGCCTTGCACATTTGACATTGTGCGTTTATTGAAAAATATTAATTAAGCGCTGTTTTCTTATTCGGAATCACTTTGTCAATAACAAGTCAGAAACGTGATAACTTCATTGCTAATAAAGTGAACGAATCAATGTCAATGTCATTGCAGTTTAAAGTAGGCGAATTTGTCATGAAACAAATGGAACTATTTAAAAATCTTTGGGTTTCTCTTGCATTCAAAAGTAATAAAATCCAGGGCACAAAAATACACAATTAAACCCGAAAATCCGGTTACGTAATGTGAGTAGTGTGATTTGAAGAAAATAACTTAGTATAATGATTCCGTTTTTTAAATCTTTCAAGCTAAGAATAATTTTGAACTGTCGCAACGTGCTTCGTAGTGATAATGAAAAGCTTGCGAGTTGTTTGTAGGGACGTGTAGTCGTTTGTAGGGAAGTCAAAACCTTATTATTTTACATGGCTATTCGCTTTAAAACTTTTAAAACTTATTAGTTTTGTCTTTTGCTTGCTCGCTTTTGTTAATTGCTTGTAAATAATCGTTTTATGGACTTTTAAATAGCGATCAGTTTTTTCAGAAAAAGCTTCTAATAAATGAATGTTTTTGAATGCTTTTGGACCAGATATAGTAGCTTCGAAGTAAAGTTGATTACCGAGAAAGTATAAGTCCGGACGTACGATTTGTCTAATTTTAAGCATTGCCTTTTGAAATGTGTTTTTATCGTAATTCGTTTTTTGATTCTATTTGAATTAGACTAATTAGAATTTTTTAATTGCAATAAATTTTGATTGGTTGAGCTTTGTTAAACGAGCATACTGCAGGTTTCTTTTAGTTGTAATGAAACAAGAATCGTCTAAAAAAGCAAAACTCTCTATAATTCGAGCAATTTTTTTTCTTTCTCACAAATAGGCATAAGTCTTGGTTAATGACCGAAGAAAAGCGTCTAAAATGAAATTTTTGTATAATTAAAAAAGGTGGCTTTCCATAACAAAGTTTGGAAATCCAAGATCCAAAAATTGCTTAATGTCAAATCTTTTATCAAAGGAATTCTTTTATCAAATGATCTCAGATTCGTTAATTGATTTTATAAGCATAATGCTACAAAAAAAGGCTTTCCAAATAGACTTTGTTTGCTTATGTTGGAAGCAGGTAAACGAAATTACAGTTGAAAATTAAAATTAAAGAGTTAGTCGAAAATTATGATGTTCGCCTTACTCGTAAACTGTTATCTTCCCGACTTTAACGCATCAAAGAATTGAAGATAGAAGAAAAAATAATTAGCACTGTTAAAGTAGAATCAAATCGACATTTGTTTAACCGGAATTTGGTTTATTTGATTAATTTAATAAACCTGTTAGTAATCTATTTTAAATAATATCAACCTTAAAGATTTTTTCTATAAAGTTACAAAGTTTTATATTTTAAGCTAAGCAATCAATGTATGTCACTGTTACTTGTATCACTATCGACGGTATTATTATAAATCCAACTGTAGACCAAAAATAGACTGCGTAATCTTGACCTTTTTCATCGATTTGAAAATAATAAGTGTCAAATGCGTTCACCCAATCAATGACAAAATCAGATATGTACAATCCCATGGAAACTAAAACAAAATATCGTGTTGTACTTACAATATAACTTGTTTGTCGGAATCAGTTTAGCAAATTTTAAAAAACTTATAATAAAAAACCAATTATAAAACTATTGATATTTCTAAAGTTTTTTCCAAACATCAAGGGTAACAAGAAACTGGATCTGGTCAGTGCGCTATTGGGTGACATGTGAACATGACAGAAGCGACAACAAGCAATGATGAAATCTTAATACTTAAATTGAGGTTGATATAAAATAAATTGATTAAAATGTGTTGATGAATCAACGGGAAAACAGAAAAATTAATGGGATTTGTTTCATTTACGGCTTAGTTTTTAAAAGAAAAACTAAAAAATTTTTAAAAGTTTTTAAAAGAAAAACTAAGCAGCCGTTTACAGTACTTTTTTTTGGATCTTTTGTAGAAGGCCCCTCCAAAAAAACACCCCCGCCACCGCTCAAAATGGAACGGTGAGTGCCACATTCTCGTTTGTTGCCCATTTTGAAAGTGGGTCAAACTGACTCAATTGTCTGCGTATGCTCACCTGTCACAGAGTTCATGAAATTTTGGCTGTGGCGAGCGCAATCTGCAGTACTTGAAACGTGGCGGGGTTGTTTTTCTCAAATCTCACACTTTTGCATCGGTGGCGGGGGCTTTCTACAAAAGATCCCTTTTTTTCAGTGTGATCTTTGTTTGTTTTATTGACTTGATATATATTTAAAGTGGATTTGAGCGTCAGTAAAACAAACAAAAATCAAGCTGAAAAAAAAGTATTGTAAACAGCTGTAAACGGCTGTAAACGCGCCTTTAAACGCAAAAATGTTGGCGCTTTTCCGTTTATTCCCCCATGGTACTATCTCTCTCGCTTTTACTTTTTTCTCGTTTGTAACTTTCTTTCATATCTAATCGCGACGTGCAGTTTCTTTTTCGGATCTCGTCTGGCATTTTATTTTCTTTCTTGCGTCTATTGTACTGTAGTGTGCTTGACAGCGAGTTGCATTGTTATACAAATTTATAATAGTGTTAATGACCACACTACCTTTGATATTATTTGTTTATTATGTTTGTTATTATTGATTGGTTGATTTTTATGGTTTTTTTTTGCGAAAGTTCAGACTTAAGTCTATTTGCTGTGGACTTTTTTAAAATTAATCTTTTTAATTGATTTTTTCTTTGCCGCTTGCTTTAGAAAAATAAAATAACAGAAAACGATCAGAGTACAGTCGTCAGCTTTGCTTTAGTTGAAAAAAAAATAAAAATCTATAAACCTTTAACGAATAAAAATCAGCAAGCAATAGAACGCAACACGCTGTCAACCACAATACTTTAGATTTAGACACAATCATAAAGAAACACGTCGTGTCGCGATTGGATACGAGAGAAAGTTGGAAACGACAAAAGACAAATAAAAACGAGAGAGACAGAATCATGGGAGAATAAACAGAAAAGCGCCAAAATCCCTTCTTCCACAATATATTTTTAAAAAACTATTTTATACGCTATTGTAAGCTCCGATAAATCTCACAGATTTAAAATAATGTCTGTAATTTAATTCAAACTAAACTAAATCGTTAAAATAATTAACAGAACTATAGGCTACATACCTAGAGTCAAAATCAAAGTACAGCATGTGTAGTGCTTTGAAAATCCGTACTTTTTTTGATTGCTCAGATCCCACTGTCAACAAACAGTCAAAAATTATTTTCAAGACAAACTGTCATGCATGTTTTTATTATCTTCAACTCAATATAATTGTATAACCTGTGGTTACGATGTGCGCAATTTTTTTACCAAAAGCGGTCAAATTTTTAATGTTTTCTTTGCAGTTTAATTTACAATCAAGAAGTGAAAATCTTTCGCGGACTCAAAATTCCCAAGATCTGGAGAAGAGCGCTTGTACTTGCGATCATAAAGCCAATAAAGCCCGTGGGGAACCTAAAGAGTTATGGACCAATATCTTTGCTCTGGGTCCCGTACAAGATCCTCGAGAGCCTTATCTACGCCCGCGTCGAGCCATTAATCGATTCACTGCTCCTTATAGAGCAGGCTTGGTTTCGACGCGGGAAGTCAACAATAGATCAAGTTGTTCTGCTGACCCAGAACATCAAGGATTCTTTCAAGGCTAAGAAAAAGGCCGGTGCAATATTTGTCGATCTGACAGATGTTTATGACACTGTCTGGCATCGTGACCTTACCTGCAAGCTGCTGAGGCTTCTTCCGAATAAGCACATGGTGAGAATGATCATGGAGCTTGTCCGAAATCAAATTTTTACTCTCACTACCGGTGACAGCAAGCAAAGCAGGTTATGCCGTCTAAAAAACGGCGTTTCTCGGGGATCGGTCTTGGCTTCCCTCCTATTCAATATTTGTACGTACGATCTGCCTTCCATGATTTCCAAAAAGTTTACTTATGCTGATGATTTAGCATTATTACATTCTTCTGAAAACTGCAAGGACTTGGAGGAGACTTTAAGCCAACACATGTCTAGATTTTCAAGGTATCTCTAGACTTGGAGATTGAAGCTCAGTGCCTCAGTCACACTAAGACGGTGACGACAGCCTTTCACTTAAATAACCGAATGGCCAAACGTGAGCAAAAATCAACAGCAATGATAAACTTTTACCGTTCTATCCAATATTTATCTTGGGATAAAACTGGACAGATCGCTCACATTTCCTCAACATATATACCATTTGCAAGCCTATTTGGCAAAAATGAAAATCAATTTGGAAGAAATGAAAATCAATTTGGCACAAATGAAATTCAATTTGGCAGATATAAAAATCAATGTGGCACAAATGAAATGCAATTTGGCAGAAATAAAATTCAATTTGACATTAATGAAACTTATATTCTATTTCTTATTTGCTATTTTCATATTTTGGCATAATTTCAAAAAATTTTCTTTTTTAAATTCCTAAAATATATTAGTTTTATTAGTAACAAATAATATAAATATGTACATATATAGCGACCCCATCGGAGACCCTATATTTAGACACAATATTATGACTTTCATTTCCGCCAAATTAAATTTCATTTCTGCCAAATTGATTTTCTTTTTTGCCAAATAGACTGGTAAATGGTATGGTGGCATTGCGCAAAAAACTATCCTCGCGTGTCACACTGCTGAGGCGACTTGTAGGCTCGGGATGGGGTGCTGGTGCCAAAACTCTACGTACAACTGCCCTATCCGATGGTCTACTCAACAGCTGAGTACTGCGCACCAGCCTGGTGTTGCAGCAATTACACTCACCTCATAGACAGTGTGTCACTGGATGCCTGTGTCCCTTTCCAACAGAATACTTACCCATACTCTCAAGCATCCAGCCAGCTGAGCTTCGCCGACTAAGAGCGACACTCTTTATTGCTTAACGTGGATCTCTAACCCTGATCATATCTTGTATAGTCTTTTAAGTGGGTCCCCAGATGCTCGCCAAGAAAGATTAAGATCTAGACGCCTATTTGTGCCAGCTGCGCTGAATCTTTTAAACAACCTTGTCGGACTTGGCATCCGCGCTCTGACTGGGTAAACCATAAATGGAACGCAAAGTACTGTGAGAATACTTCTAATTTTTATACCCAGAAACAGTGCCAGGCTTGTTGGGATGAGCTTTCAACAAACAGTTTGGGTTAAGCCTAACCGCCTGCGGACTGGTGTTAAGGATTTCACTCGTCCACGCACAAATGGGGCTCACTCCTTCACCGAATTGCGAGTGAAGCGCCGCTGACCAGTCCTAATATCGTGCTTCATGCATCGGGCACCACACGGTTCTGAATGACGAAACTCGATTCTGGCTTAACAACATCACTGCCAGCATCTGACCGGGGAGGTACACCAACCTGGGGTAGTAAAAGGATAAACCCTCGGGCCCAGTCCTGTTTGTGTCTGACCTGGAGTGGATGCCCTTTTAAACGACGATGAAGAAGTGAAAAGTAAAATCAAGACAAAAGAGTCATCTAATTTGAAGATCATTTGTGCATTTTAATAACTAGTCATTAATTGTTTCATAATTTTATTAAAAGCGAGAACAAAGCAAAGTTTCTGATTGTCAAAGGAATTTTACTGAAAGTTGACTCAAATAAGTTTCCTTAAAATTTACGAGCCAATAAACTGAGTCAATTTAATTTCTTGAATAAAGTTACAGTATTTATGTTGAAGTAGTAGCTGTGAATTTGGGTTCATCTTCATGTACATTTTTCAAACAAATTTAGAGACAATAAATGCCTATGGTTATTTTGTCTCCATTATGAAAGTTTTTAAACAATAAAACTATTCTGTATGATTTAGTTTCTTTTTTGTGTATTTTGTATCTTGTTCAAAATATACAATTTCTAAAAACAACATAATTTCTAAAAATTTTTCTAAAAACAACATAGCAAATTCTATGTTAATGGTGGGCAAACTACAGCCCACAGGTCAAGTCGGCCTACCAAGTGCTCAATGTTATACAGTGCTGGATATTGAGTGAGACAGTCGCCTCAAGCACCCCTTTTTTTGAAGTTATCGAAAGGCCCCTTTTTTGAAAATGTTGCAAGTAGTTTTATTTTGTAGAATTTTACAAGAGTCCCTGAACCCCAGAAAATCAAAAATTTAGAGTTTTAAGCAGATAAAAGAAATGTATGTCACATAAATAATATGGCACATAGGAAATATTGGCAGAACACTTAAGTAGGAAACATCAACGCATGAAATCTATTCAACTTTTAAATATTGCACATCAACTGTGTAATGTGAATTATTCTTAATAGTTAAATTATTATAACTGTTGTCTAAAAGTTATTGAAATTTAGTAGCAACAACTTTACAGCTAAAAATATGTTTGAGTAAAAAGGAATTTTGTTGTAAAATTAAACTTTTAATTAGATAAAAACACTACTTGAAATTAATAATATTTATGAGTACATTATTAATCATTTTGTGCAATTGCAACAAAATAACGACATACACAACTAAAAAATTTACACACATTAGTACCTTTTTATATCTCTAGAACATTGATGTACTGGAATACATTTTTTACTTATATTACTAATGTTTAATGTACAATAGAAACCATTAAAACACTAAATCCAGTCCATGTAAGTTTCACCAAAAACCAAAATAATTTGGAAAATGCTCATTTTTAAATTCCATTTTTTAAAAGTTCTATTTTCAAATACAATTTGTTTATTTACTTGACTTATAAGACTTTTGATTGCAGCTTTTTTGGAATGGGTTTAGCAATTTTCAAAACAAAGATTTTGACAACTAATTTGCAAGGTGAGCTGGTAAAAACAATTGCTTAGGGGAAGATGGGTTAAGTTGAGCCACCCCCTATATTTCCCAAAATAAAAATAAATTCAACTTTTAAGTGCCACGTGTTTAATGCTGGCATCGAGATTACAGTTTTGGTATTGAAATTACAGTTCTTTCTTTGTTGGGTTTTGAGAGAAAGAGGTTATAGTGAAAATCAGCACTTTTTGTAAAAATTTTGTTTAGAGAAGTTTTTGTGTTTTAGTGAAGGCCTTAAAATTTAATCAGCTTTAAAATATATGAATACAAGGTATAAAGCTAGCTTCTTTGTAAACTGTTGCCATAAAAGTGATTAGAAGCACTATGCAGAAAAAAAAGTTTATGTTGGTGTAATGGCTTCGGGGTAAGTAGAGCCAGTAGTGCTGGGGCAAGTTGTGCCAGAAGCTCACCCGCATTTACCAGCGCTTTGTAACGTTTAGTCTATGCCTACGTTTATTCGGACCTTTGTATTGGTGTAACCATTTAACTTCTGTGTGTGTTATCAACAGAGACTTGTTAAACGTTGTTATGGCTACGGAAGTGTTGCAAACAAGCAGAGAGTATTTTCAATAGAACTCAAAGTGGAATTGGTCAGCTATGTGAAGAACCTTGCAAATAGATTTCATGGGTTGATTAATGCAAAGTTTCAAAAACTTGCATATGAGTTTGCAGTGGTAAACAATGTCAGTGTGCCAGTCAGCTGGGTAAAAAACGAAGAAGCAGGTAAGTTTGGTTTACTTTATATTTAAGCACATTTTATGACATGTTGATAACAAATGACCCTTAATTTATAGTTTAAGACCGGTGCCATTATCACGTTATTGTTGAGGTCACTGGGGTCGTATCTCCGGCGTGATATTGACTACCAGGGGATTCCCACAAATTCGCACTGGTCCTAAACTATAAATTTACCTGAATGATATTTTTATGTAAACGCGAAATCTTTTTTGTAATTTTGAAGCAACATTAACGGCCCGATCAGCCGCTCTTAACAGACACACCGTTTCAGAGTTCTTTACAAATTTAACGATAGTCTATGACAGGTAAATTTCTCACCAATAGGAAGGTTACATTCAAGTTTAGTAGTTTTTGTTTAGGAGAAAAACAAATACAAAATTTGACTTTGTTCTTTATTCAGGTATTTATTTCTACCAACCGATATTTGCAATGTCGACGAAAGTGGTATCACTACTGTACAAGTACCCCGAAATGTATTGTGTGAAAAGGGGCAGAAACAAGTTGGCTCGGTCACCTCGGCAGAACGGGGGAAACTAGTGACTCTGATCTGCACAATCAGTGCAGCTGGGAACAGTATTCCCCTACTGTTTATTTTCCCAAAGGACAGATACCAGGATCATTTCATTGCAGGAGCTCCCGCCAGTTCAACGGATGCTGCAGCAAAATCTGAGTGGATCAACGAACACATCTTTGTTTCTTACTTAGAGTATTTTATTAAAAAATGTGAGATGTTTTATTCAAAAATGTGAGAGAACAAAAAAAGTTAATAATTTGAAAAAGTTCTCCGAGTCTATCTCAAAAATTGACTGGTCCAACTTGTATACTATTTCTGACACTGATAAAAGCTTTCAATTTTTTCAGAATAAAATTGATCATTTTGCAGAACATAGCTTTAAACAAAAACAAATGAAAAATATTGAATTCAAATGTGCATGGTATGACAGAGAGCTACTTCACTTAGCAAGAAAAAAAGACAGATTATACAAACATTTTCTGAAAACAAAAGCCCACTGTGCTAAAAAAAAGTATCAAAAAATAAGAAACTTTTACTTTCATTTAATAAACAACAAAAAGAAAATATTTATTCAAAACAAATTCAAGTCTCACACAAATAATATCAAAAAAACTTGGCAAGTTTTAAACAATTTAATGGGAAGAAATCTTTTCAAACTACAAACTACTTCTCTTTTACATAAAAATAAAACACTTACTGATAACATTGAAATTGCTAATGCATTCAATGAACATTTTTCAAATGCAGCAGTTAAATTAGCTAAAAATTTACCTAATTCTAATTCTCACTTTTCTAATTATTTAAAATCTTCTAATCTAACTTTAATATATCTTTTTCCAACAAGTTTCCTTGAATTAAAAAGACTAATAGCAGAAATTAAACCAAAGTTAAGTACTGGATTTGATCAAATACCACTCATTGTCTTGAGGTATCTTTCAGATGATGCATTGCATGCTCTTAGCTATATCTTCAATTTATCACTCCTCCAAGGCAAATTTCCAGATGCTTTTAAAAAAACAAAAATAGTTCCTATTTTTAAAAAAGGCGATTCAAAAAATCTATCTAACTATCGGTCTATTAGCTTACTTTCATCGTTTTCAAAACTTCTGGAAAAAGTCATGTATAAAAGATTGTACAACTTCTTGAAATGCTACAACATTCTTAATGCAGAACAATTTGGATTTCGCCTAGGTCATGCCACAAGCCATGCTACCACACTAGTTATTAGCAACATAGCTGATCCTTTTAAAAAAAAACTGTTAACAATTGGTGTTTTCTTGAATCTTTCCAAAGCCTTTGACACTATAGACCATGACATCCTACTCTATAAACTGAATTATTATGGAATTCGAGGAACTGCATTCGAATGGTTTAAAAGCTATCTACGTATCAGGACGCACGCAACAGGTGCAATTCAATAATTGTCTTTCTTCAACTATAAAGCCAATCACCAGCTCGGTACCTCAAGGCTCAATTTTGGGTCCTCTTTTATTTATACTTTATGTAAACGATTTTAGAAACTGCTTGGATTTCAGCACAAATGTATTGTTTGCTCATGATATTAACATCTTTATTACTGATAAAAATATACAATCAGTCTATTCAAAAACTAATCTTGAACTTAAAAATATTGATGAATGGATGACTGCGAATAAACTAACAGTAAATTCTGCAAAAACTAAATATCTATTTTTTACTCCTAGAAAAAGTAATTATTCCGTCTCAAATACATTGTTCGAGGTACATTTTAGAAATAATACTATTGAAAAAGTTTCATCAATTCGCTTTTTGGGTGTAATAATTAATAAAAATTTAAGCTGGAAAGAGCACATGAATACGATAAAACGAAAAATTCGTTCTTCTCTAGAAAGTATTAAGCGTGTAAAACCGTGTCTTACCACTAAAGCAATGCTAATTTTGTACAATTCATTATTATTAAGTCATTTAAGATATTGTATCACCAGCTGGTGCTTTGGAAATCGCACAAAAATCAATCAACTTCAACGTATTTGTAATAAATTTATTCGAGCCACGTATGGAATAAAACGGAGAGGCTGTGTAAAAAATGTTATGATCAAAAACGAGCTTTTAAATATTCAGCAGTTGTATGAAAGTGAGATTGCAATTTTAATGTATAAATTTCAAAAATGCACTCTTCCTATTCCAATTCAACAACTATTTCAGCTTAAACCATGTCAAATTAAAACTAGAAGTGATAGTCAAATTATTTCTTCGTGTTTTAGAACAACAATCTGCCAACAATCAATTAAATTTATTGGACCCAAAATTTGGAATACTTTGCCTCAAGGAATTAAAAACTGCTCTACATTAGTTTCTTTCAAAAACAAACTAAAAATTTATTATCTAACTGGCGCAATACCCGACGAATCTACGTAAACATAGTGCCGTACCTACAACATAGAAAAAAATTTTTTTTTCCTGCCTGCTGCTGTTTTCTTTTTATATTTCAGGTCCTCGTCGACATCAATTCAAGAATTCAACTCTATATGCACCTGGAACAGTCGCTTACTTCCAAATTGTATTAAACTAGTCTTGAAACTCGACAAACTTTTTTTTTCCTAACAATTGACCAGATAAAAAAGTTTAATGCCAGCAGAGTCTTAAAATAAACTCATATTGGAACTTTAAATAATGCGTTTAAAGAATTTTAAACGAAAATAAATGTGTTACAAAAACAAGTCTTGTCTATAAATATGTTTCTCTTGGGTATGAGTGTAAACTGCATCCGGTTGTAAGCTTATCAACTGATAAGTCGGGATGAATGAGGATACCCAATTACAACTTCCTCCAGGTCACCCTTGGGCAAGGTGTACTGAAAGCTCCCTGTGCAGGGGTTACATGCCAGCAAATAATATTATAATAACAAAAAAGGCTGTCTTAATTTTTTTTTTGTTTTTATGCATTTTTTTTATCGTCTTGTTTTGTTTTAGGCATTTTTTTAAAAATTTTTTATACTCGTATATCTATTTTTTCTCTAGGTGATGCAACCATCCAAGCCGTTACCTTTGCTAGTATAGTTTATTGAGTTTTTGCATGTTACAACGTTGTTTCGTTTTGTTGCATGTCCCTTTTTTCGTGGTGTAATTACGTTGATGTAAGTATTTTGTTCGACAAGTCGCGGAAATAAAAAACGACTGAACTGAACTGAACTGAATGTTCCGTTGATAAAAAGATGCTACTTATACTAGACAACCATATATTAAACATATTGTTGAAAGCAGTTACAATTACACGAGAAATGGTATAGTTTATTAACTATTCCACCACATGTCACATCGTCTGCAACCACTTGATAGAGCCGTATATGGACCTTCAAATCATATTACAATAGAGCCATCAATTTCTGGATGTGCAACAATCCCGGAAAGGCCCTGAAAATTTATGACATTCCAGCCTTGGTAAATCAAACATATTTATCGGCAATGACACCAAGCAACATTATTTCTGGTTTTACATCAACGGGAATATGTCCGCTTAATGTTGATATCTTTGCTGATGCAGAATTTGTTTCCAGTGAGTTAACTGAGAGGCCTATATTTGCTGTTGAGAGGCTGAAAACAGCAGCAGCACAAACTGTGCAAATGCTACACCATTTTTAACGGTGCCTGAAGTTCTTGCACTTGTTACTGTTGATGCCGCTCCATTTTTAGATGTTGAAGCTCCAGCAACTTCCAGTGGTAATGAGTCAGAGCACCGTAGTGATCCAACCAGCATGCTGCAGTCACCCAGTTGCTCAAACAGAATAAGTCATGTCAACTACATTCCTCCATCTGTAATACTGCCTGTTCTAAAGGCACCAGCTTGAAAAAAAGACAGATGGAGTAGAAAACGCACAAAAATTGCCATACTCACTGACACTCTTGAAAAAGATATCATCCAACAAAGACATACTGAACGTCAAAAAAAAGCCAACAAAAATTCTTTAAGGAAGAAAAAATGTCTAGTTCTTTAAAACAGTTGTTGCTACTTTTTAAATATTGTAAATAAATCATTGAACTGTTGATTAGTGTTGTGTATTATGAATGGTATTGTTTAAACCTGAGTTTAAAATTATGGATCATCTTACCCCATAGCTTGGCCTAACTTACCCCACGGAGTGGGTAAGTTGAGCCATTTGAGACCTTAATTTCAATCGCTCATAATTCAATGATTTTTCAACATATGCAAATGAAACTTTCTTATTGTTGAAGAGAAATGAAAGTATTATAATATACAAATAAAAATTTTACGCGAAAAGCAAAAAGTTTTTTTGCAATATGCATTTCTTCATAAAGTGGCTCAACTTACTCCATCTTCCCCTAATTAAAGTTTAAATTTTATATATTTTAATTCCAAAAAAAATTGAATTGAAAACTATTTAGGCCAAATAACTTGATTTTAAATGACAATTTTAAAAGGTAGCCTAAGATAAAATAAGCTAAATGACTTCTTTTGTAAATTATTTTAAATATGATTACGCAAACGGTCTATTTTGCCCAAATAATTATAACATAAAAGCCTTTCAACAATATTTCACAATACTGTTAGTTTTTTTTACAATTTCGTTTAAAGGTAGCATTATACCATGTCTGCATTGCATACTTCTATTTTTTTAACCAAAGATCCTAAAAATATTTAATCCTAAAAATATTAGCTGAAAATGTTAAATAGATAAATAGTTGCTTTATAATATATTAATACATCAACAATATTGTTTTTTTGGTTAATACTTATAGATTGATTTGCTTAAAAGCAAACATTTTTTTCTACAAAATAATGCTCACTTTCAAATATAATTAAAATTTTTTTAAAAAATATAAGGTATTCATATTTCACAAAGATCCAAATTACAAACATTTTTTAATCAAGGTATTCATATTTCACAAAGATCCAAATTACAAGTATTTCTTAACAAAGGGCCAAAACCAAAGCTTCTTTTTTTAATAATGTTTTAGGCCATAGGTTTTGCAATTCTTATGATTAAAATTGTTGTAACATTGTGAAATCAACAAAGTTCTCGAGATTTAACCTCATTTTGCTGGGGAGGCTTAATGGTGTTGATAATCATTTATTTTATTGTTTTATAATATTCAATAATAAAAATTGTTTTTGTTGTTGTTATTATGTAATCAGTACAAATTTGTTTTTTGCTGCTTACAGAGATCAAATTTTTTGTCTGTGATAACAGCCGATTATTAAATGAGTCCGATTTTTAGTTTTATTGAAATATATTTTAACAAATTTATTGTTTTAATTAGTGCTATTGAGACTATCAAGAACTTGGTTTGAATATCAATTGTGACGTTCTAAAAATATACCACGGTGGCAGTTTTAAAAATATACCTCTGATAGATTGTATGGATGCTGACAACAATCCAACAATTTACAACTTTTAATTTGACTGAGGTCGAGTCCCTAGTCAAAAAAGCTCAACCCGATTCCAAGTCAAGTCCATTTCAGTTTGAAAAAGTCATTGACAGGCTTGAACTCGATTTTAACCTTCTTTACAAAGAACAAGAACTCAACCGAAGTATTCACGTCAACAGCTGTTGACTTGACGTTATTTTTGATGTATGCTTAGTAGGCTATAAATGCAATGCATAGAAGCGACTAGGAAAATGGTTTAGCAAATTCAAAGTTTATGACTCGGATTTGAGTTTTATGGGCTTATAATGTTTTTTTTAGTAGCTTATACGTCCATAAAAACTCAAATCAATGCCAACAGCACGTCACTGATTTGAGTTCTTTTAAGTTTCTTTATCAGCAATCAGAAATGATCTTTTGATCCGCAACAGGATTTCTTTTGGTGGGTTTGTTTGCCTGTTGGGCTGGTAGAATGTGTTCATGCTTTTACATATTTTTAAGGACTGATCATATTCATCCAGCCGAACTCTGCTACGGTCCCACCATTGCACCGCCCCCATAGCAGTGTTTTATAAGCAAATAACCTCGGTCCTATACTTTATTTTTTTTTCTTTTTCTTTCTATTTTTTTAAACAATTTTATGATGAGGTGAAGCAACCTTGCTTCTATATTAAACAACAAGTCACACCTTTCATCGCTAATTAGCAAGACACAATGTCAACTCGTTTTGTTGCTTCTTCCTTTTTCTAACCCGTCTTTAACAACACACAAACTTTTTAACATTTTGTTATTTTGTTCATGTGGCGGTGCAGAAATAAAAGAAAACTGAACTGAACTGAACTGAATTGAAGCATCAATTGATTTACGATATAGGGTAGTCTATCTTTCTAAATGGCATCACTAAAGTGGTAATCGAATTTTGGTGATGTCATTTGTTGGGGACCCTTGATTAGGATTTTGCCTCAGGGCCCTGATTTTGAATACCCACTACTGATGTTATATCTAAAGATACGTTTATATCTATTAAATTTCAATGAAGCCGAAAAAAGTCAAAAAGTAAATGTAGCTTTTGGTATGCAGTAAACAAAGCGTTTAATTTTATATCTAGAGCAGTGGTCTTCAACGTTTTCAAACTGCGACCAAAGTTACAACCCAAAGTAACCTAACGACTTCCTTGGATAAAAAAATTTGAACTTAGAAGTTTGCAGGCTACCTAATGCTAGCGTCACCATATTTTTGAAGTTAATGATTAAAAAAAAGTTTTCACGTAAAATCCGTCTTTGATTTCTCGATTTTTGTCCAAAATGTATCGTGATCTGCCAAAAAAATCTTTACTTTAAATAAAAATTTCTGTTTATCAAATGCTCTCGTCACCCCAAAAAATAGCCAAACGATCCCCAGGTTGAAAACCACTGTTCTAGAGCGTTATTTGTTTGTTTCGTTTTGGTTCTGTTCTTGAGCGCTGTTACAGCGGTTCTTAGTTCAATAAAAAAATATAATTTGTCGGTCTATTTTTAAAAAGTATTTCCACTACTGTTCTAGGTCGTCGTCGTCGTCGTCGTCGTCGTTGTCGTTTGAAGGGTATCCACTCCAGGCCAGACAAAAACAGGATTGGGGCCGAGGGTTTATCCTTTTACTACCCCAGACTGCTGCACTGCCTGAATCAGATGCTGGCAGTGATGTCATTAAGCCAGCATCAAGTTTCGTCATCCAAAACCGTCAGACCTCGTGCTCCATGTGGTGCCCGATGTATAGGGCACGCTGTTAGTACATGGTCTGCGGTTTGATTGTCACTCGCAATTCGGTGAAGGAGCGAGACCCTATTTGTGCATGGACGAATGGAATCGCCCAACACCAGTCCGCATGCGGTTGAGCTTAACCCAAGCTGCTCGGGGTAAGCCCATCCCAACAGGCCTGGAACCGGTCTCGAGCACAAAATCACGGAGCCTGGAAGCATTTTCACAATACTCCGTTTTCCATTTGTGATTTTTCCATTCAGAGGCGCGGATGCCAAGTCTGGCAAGGTTGTCCAAAAGATTCCGCGCACCTGGCACAAACGGCGTCTGGATTTTAGTCTCACTTGGCGAGTATCTGAGGACCCACTTAAAAGACCATGCAAAATATGATTGGGGTCCAGAAATCCACTGTAAGCCAAGGAGAGTGTCGCTCCCATTCGGCGAAGCTCAGCTGGCTGGATGCCTGAGAGTACAGGTAGGTGGTCCGTTGGAGTGGGACGCAGGCATCCAGTAACTATGCGCAAGGCGTCATTTAAGACACTGTCAATGAGGCGAGTACGAGCACTGCGACACCAGACTGGCGCACAGTACTTAGCTGCTGAGTAGACTAGAGACAAGGTGGCTATACGTAGTGTTTTAGCACCTGCACCCCATCCCGAGCCCACGAGTCGCCTCAGCAGTGTGACGCGCGAGGATAGTTTTTTGCGCAATGCCACTAAATGGTGACGAAACGTGAGCGATCTATCCAGTTTTACCCCAAGGTATGTAGGGGTTGGACAGAATGGTAAAAGTCTATCGTTGTTGTAGACCTTTAGCTCACGTTTGGCCTTTTGGCTATTTAAGTGAAAGGCTGCCGTCACCGTCTTAATGTGACTGAGCTTCAACCTCCAAGTCTGGAGATACGCTGAAAGTGTGGACATGTCTTGGCTTAAAGTCCCCTCCAAGTCCTTTCAGTTTCCAGAAGAGTGCAACAATGCTAAATCATCAGCATAAGCAAACTTTCTGGAAATCATGGAAGGAAAATCGTACGTATAGATGTTAAATAGGAGGGGAGCCAAGACCGATCCCTGAGGAAAGCCGTTTTCAAGACGGCGTAGCCTGCTTTGCTTGCTGTCACCGGTGTTAAGGGTGAAACTTCGATTTCGGACAAGCTCCATAATCATTTTGACCATGTGCTTATCCGGAAGTAGTCTCAGCAGCTTGCAGGTAAGGCCACGGTGCCAGACAGTGTCGTAAGCAGCTGTCAGATCGATAAATACGGCACCGGCCTTCTTTTCAGCCTCGAAAGAATCCTCAATGTTTTGGGTTAGCAGAACAACTTGATCTACGGTTGACTTCCCGCGTCGGAACCCAGCCTGCTGTTTAGGGAGCAGTGGATCGATTAATGGTTCAACGCGGGCGTAGATAAGGCTCTCGAGGATCTTGTAGGGGACCCAGAGCAGAGATATCGGTCGATAACTCTTTGGGTCCCCCACAGGCTTTCCTGGTTTTGGGATTGCGACCACAAGCGCTCTTCTCCAGATCTTGGGAATTTTGAGTTGGCGCAAACAGGAAGAAAGGAAGTCACGTAACCAGAACTTCAAAGCAGCTCCAGCATAGAGTATAAGCTCGGGGCATATGGAATCAGGTCCCGGAGCTTTACCTGGTTTTAAATGTTGAAAGGCAGCAGCAAATTCTCTCTGTGAAAAACTGTTAGAGATATTTACTGCGTCTGGTGTTGTAGCCCTCCAAAGGTCAGACACTTCTTGAGAGACAAGTCGAGATGACTTGCGATCAACAGCCTCGTATTTCCCATTTCTAACCAGCTGAGATGCAATAGCATCGGCTGAAACGGGACAATGACGAGGAGAGTGTCGTGACCTACCAGTAAGGTTGTTCAAAATACTCCATGCTTTTCGACTAGAGTGTGAGAAATCAATGCTCCGAACTGCCTCGGACCATCGATCCCTCCGCTTTCTGTCAAGCTTGGCAAGCAGAGCTGTAGCAGCCAAACTTGGGTCGTCTCCCTGAGGAGACTGCAGAAAGGTTTTATAGAGGGATTCACACTCTGCATCCCAACACGGAACATAGTTATTTCGATACCCGCGTGGGATAGTCTTTTTGGCTGCTTTCTTAATGGTGTTACAGAAGTCTTGGTAAGCCACATCTACATCAAGTGAATCACGCGGCAACAAAGTCTTTGCGAATATATTCGTCAAAGCAATGTAGTGACTCCATTTGGCCTTGCGGAAGCTCCATCGCTTAACAGGTATGCTTGGCACTGCCATAGCAAACCTTGGTGGTGTAATAACCGAAGGTCGATGTTGTGACCTGGGGAACTTGTCAAGGACACGTCTATCCGGTAAGCGACTGTTTGGACCTACGCTAGCGAAAGCTAGGTCTGGATTGGTGCTAGTGTTCCAGCGGCCGGAATAAAAACTGGCAGCGTCCTTGGCATTATATAGGAGGGCAAGACAATTAATACTTGCCCAAGCACTCACCGTCCGAACTGTTGTCATCGTAACCCCAGTCAGCATGACGACAATTAAAATCGCCATCGTAAAGACAGGGGTGAGGAAACACTGGGAGATCCAGGGTTCGCAATCGCGTTGGCGATGGTTTGTAGACGTTGACTATTTTATAGCCATCAACGTCCACACACAACCACTCGATCTCCGATGTCGGTGGAGATTGGTCCAAAAGCGTGTATCTCAGTCGCTCGTAAACAAACGTGGCAAGGCCATGCTTCCTGCTTAAAGAAGACCCAGCTAGTTGGTAATTTGGAAGTACCAACTTCTCTGCATCAGTGCAGTGGGTTCCTGCAGTAGGATGACGAGTGCCTCAGACTGCATAGCAAGGCGATGAAGAACGTTCATCTTGCTTGCAGTGAGACCTTCGATGTTCAGCTGAAGAATAGTGGGTCTTCGGAATTTGTTGGCATTGTGCCCTGAAAAGGGCAGTTTTATCCTAGCATTGCCCCGTCCTGAAAAGGACGTTTGCCGATTAGCAGACCCACACTAAACATCGGAATGGGTGGATACCCTTCCGTTTTGGTAGGTTCGGTTTCGGTCTGTCATTTTAAAATCAATGAACAGACTTACTCACGGCCCAGGCTGCGTAAAAGCACCTACCATCTGGGCCAAAACTGTTCTAGGTCAACCTTTTTTACGCAATTGTAACATTATTTGAATCTATACTAAAAAAAACAACTTTTTTGAAATGCTTTTAAAATTGATTTTACGGTCGGATTTACAGAAATTAATCAGATTTTGTAACTGTCGCATGTAAAATGTACGATATAAATTTGCTTTTGAAGTGCAATTCATAAAAAGCCATAAAATAAAGACAAATATTAGCCTACGGGTATGTTTTTCTGCACCAAACTGGAATTGCAATCTTGTATTATTTTAAATTTTATTTTAGAATTTTTACATATGAACAAGGAAAAAGTGTATGACGTCATTTTGACAAGTAAATTCCATACTTCATGCTTTGGCAATAAGATAAGAAACAACTGCAAAGCAGTCAACTAAAAAATAAAGTAACTCTCGTAATTTAGGCTATGTCAGAGAATGAAAAAATTTTGTCCGATTAATCATGCTGATAAAGACAGTTTAAAAGACTAATTATGGCTATAGTAGTATAATAACAATGTTTTTGTAGACCGCTCTATATCGTGAGATTTTTAAAGTCATATGGTCTCAGAGCGGAAAAATTATCAGTTAAAAAATGAAATACAGTAGCAAAAAATACAAGTAGCAAACCAAAAAATAAAAACAACAACTAAAAGAAAAACCAAAAATACAATTGTACATACTATTTTGAAGAAAAAATAATAAAATACCTATGCTGACATTGTTGTATAATACTTCCGAAATATTCCACTAACAATAAAAAAAGAGGTAGAAAATTTTGCAAATATCAGGTTAAATATGACAAAAAAGGTAAAAATACATCATAAATATCAAAAGAGGTAAAGATTAATTTGTTTACACTTTAAAAGCAGTTCTAAAATAATAAGTTTTTACATTTTTTTAAAATAGATTTAGATGATTACAAGAACGTAAATCTATCGACAATGAATTTCAAATTACACACATGTTATGAGAAATAGTTTTTCAATGTGATGTCCAGTATTAATAATTGTGTGGTCATTTTCTGATCTAAAATTTTTACAAAAAGGTTTGTAAACATAAAACAGGTCGGAAAGATATTTTGGTGCCAAATTATTCAGTATTTTGTAGACCATAAGACATAGTTTATAGTTAATGCGATATCTAATAGGTAATATGTGGCTGCAAGCATAGTATCTGGACAAGTCACGACTTTTTGATGATATGTTATAGATAAATCAAATAAATGCATTTAAGAGTCGTTTTAATTTACGTAATAGATGTGGAATACATGCATACAAGCTATTACAATAATCAAGACGAGAAATAATAAAACTTTTTATTAGCAAAATTTTATGTTTTCGTGATAGGAACAAACGTAAATTGCGTAGTTTAAAATCAAATTCTACAAGTCTCAGTAACCATGTGATCCAGAGTCAAAAATTGATCATGAAACACCCCTAATAATATTGAACTTGGCACAAGTTCAAATCAATTTGCCAACAAATTTTTTAATTACTTATGTTTGTTTGGTGTATGTTTAATAACCTTTTTTTCCATAAACAAGAAGCTGGGTTTTGTTTAAATTAAGTTTTAAAAAATTTTTTGTCATCCATATGTCAATTTTATTCAAACAAGATTTCAAATTGTCAGACGAAGTTTGAAACTCAGTTGTGGGATTAAAACTAATATACTGTACAATGTTGTATCATCAGCATACGATTGCATTTTTAAACCAAACTAATACCCTACGTCAGTTAATTTATTTATTTATAAAATAAATAGTAAAGGTCCAAAAATAGATCCTTGGGGAACACCAAAGTTGTTGAATGTTTTTAAACTGTGGACATCGTCAATTACAACTTCTGAGGATCTATTAGTTAAATATGAGGTGAGACATTTTAAAGCATTGCCAGTAATTCCAAAGTAATTGCGCAACTTATAAAACAGACAATTATAATCTATAGTGTCAAATGCGGCAGACAAGTCTAGCATTAACACTGCAGTAACATTGTCATTATGAATTGATTGTTGTACTCGTATATTATTTATAATACTGTATATAAAAGCGCTGCTTTACAAGAATGATTTTGTTTATAGCCAGATTGAATTATATTGTATAAGCCATTTTATGAACATGAGAACTAATTTGAGAAAACGCAGCTTTTTCTAGTACTTTTGATAAAAAAGTTGTACTGCTTATTGGACGATAGTTTTTTATGTTTTCAGGATCGAGATCCGAACCTTTAATTATTGGAGTTATTGTTTTTTGTTTGAAATGACAAGGGACTTCTGCTTCTTTGAACGATTTATTAGCTATTAACTGTAAAATGGGAAAAATTATATCAAAGCACTCTTTTATCAGATTTACTGGAACAGGGTCAAGTAAACTGCTCTTATTATTGATTAAAGAAAAAAGATGCTCTAGCTCTGTGATAGACACAGGTAGAAAACTATTGCAAAGTGTACCAAATAATCCATCGCTTACAAGAGGTTTTTACTTTTTATACAATGATATATTTTTACTATAAGGTCTGGGTTGATTTGAAAAACAATATATCAGATTAGAATTTTTTTACAAAGATTTAAGAGGAGAAAAATCTTAAAAGACGTAAATGAGTGATACGTTTTTCAAAGTTAAAAAATATTGTTTTGTAGTGAATTTTACAACCTCCAATTTATAAGTGTTTGTTATTCGGCTCACATAAAAATGTTTTCGTGTACCTATTAAGAGAGCTATTCAGGAGAATAAACAAATGATATAACTATGATTAAATAACGTAAGAACAGGCGAAAGCCAAAATTGCTAAATTTGTTTTAGCTCCGGGAAAAAACAATGCTCTACATGGTTTCAGCAAGCTACACTAATTTCCACTAACATTTCAGCTTTTAAATTTTGTTTATGATGTTGCTGCCAAATTATTTTCTCCCAGCCGTTCTCGGTGCAAGCAATTATGTTTATTTTGTAGAATGTAGCGCAATGTTTTTGTTTGCCCGTTGATTTCGTTTTGATTTTGTAAAATATTGTCCAGAGCTTAGTCACATTATGTTAGGTGGGAAATCATTATTTTTTCCAGCCCAGTTTTTGTATTTTTTTACTGTCCTTTTTTTGATTTTCGCAAAATATCCGTTGGTTAATCGTGAAATCAAATCATTACCACTATATTGTGTAGCTTATTCTGTCCGAATGTTGCCAGGAAATCCCCCGTCACCATACAACGTGATTTTTGTTTAGAAAAAACACAAACGTCATTAACAAAAATAATAAGTAAATCCCTCCTTATATCGACTGATATGGTCTTGGTTCAAGATTTACTCGCGCTATTTTGTTACCTTATATAAAGCGGCTCCGACGTTTTCCTCCTAAAAAACAGGAGGATAAATCTAGAAATGAAACAAATATATTTAAATCGATTGGTGACATTCTAATAAAGATAAAAGCACAAACTGAAAAAACGGGCAGATCAGAAAACGAGAAGCAAACTTGATCAATCTTTAGTTACTTTAAACCAGTGTTTCTTAAACCTCTTTTTCGGCCTTGCAAAATTGCTAAAAACAACGATTTGCAAAGATGACTGCAACCCAAGTGAATTTGACTGAGCGTGGTGAAAACGTAGTGATCTCTAAAGAAAAAAAGGTGTTCACCTCGAATCTCTCTCTGATTTCTTGATTTTCGTCTCCAAACCTAGCGTTTTCTAAAAAAAAGGTCTTCAACTCGAATCTGATTATGATTTTCTTCATTTTCGTCTTAAATACGTAATGACATCTCCAGAACGTTCTTCACTTCTCAAATCTTCTGCGGACAGATTTTTTTCTTTTACGCGCGATAATTTCCAAGCCTTCGCGACCCATCCGCATAGCCTTGGCGACCCAAAAATTTAAAAAACATTGCTTTAAACCATTGAATCTTTTTGTATAGTTATGCATTAACGTTGTCGTTTCTTTTTAAATAACAGCTTATAACTAAGAATCTTTCCAATAAACGAAATTTTTATTTGATTTGAGTGTTAACGATGTTGTCACAATTTTATTAAAACTTAATATTTAAAGGAATATTATTTGGATTATCTCGTGATGTCACCAGTCTTCTTAAAAAAACACAAAATGCATCATATATTTAATGATAGGATTATATTAATGTGAGTCAAATATTCTTTCTCGTTTCAAAATTTTTCATGTACCGACGGAAAGTTGGATGAGACAAAAGTGTTGCATCATACAAGTTGTACCAACAGTAGGTTATCTCCTAAACTTGCTCTTCTTGAGTATCATTCAGGAAAATACTTGTTCACATGCAAATATCGCCAAGTATTGATGCTATCTTTTGATATGATCAATTGTGCCTGGACAACATTTGCATTAGTGAAATTTTTCTGAAAAGTCAAGCAGTGATACAACTTGGGCGAAAAGTATTACTCTTAACTCGTTAGCTTACAGCAATGCAACTTGTCTAGTTAATTTTTGCGTCCGCCCATACGTCTACTAAAATAGTGAACATTGCTCATTGTTTTCAAAAAAATAAAAATTCAGTTCTGAAATAATGTATTTTCTCATACTTATTAAGTAGGCCTTCCAAAACGATTATGCAAATGTAAAAATTTGCAAATATGCAAATCTAAAGGACAAATCATAAAATCTACTCACTGGCAAAAAGGCTGTTGGCCGATTCATTTCGTTTGATCCGGTCCCCCCGTGTGTTGGTTGCCCATTCCCAAAGTCTGGGATGTTCTATAAATCATTTTAACAAAAATTTATAAGTAGAACAATACGCCTAAAATACGCCTAAAAATTGTAGTAAGCACAGATCTTAACTAACCAGTAAAATGGAAGAATTTTCTTCACTGCTTTCAACTACTGATATTCCAGTTCCTAAAACCAACACAAAACCCATTTATTGAAATAAGAATTTCAAATCCTCAGCTAATCTAAAAAACTGAAAAACTTTAATTAAGTTATGATTAGTTAAAAACCGACTAATCAATTACTTTACAATTTATTTTCTTTGTGGAATTACTTGTCAACATATCTGATAATGTAAAGTAATAGATTTTTGCAATTACTTAAAAGAAAAATTATTTAAAACTACGAGCAACAACAGTTAAAATAATATTTTATTTTGCACTCTTAAACAAAATTCCTGACAAGTTAATTTTGAATACAGTTCTTACTGTCAGCACTTGTTATTGGTTTATCTTCCAGTATTTGTTCATCAATGTGCCACTCTGCTAACATTACTATTGCGTTTAATTGTAAGAAAATAGCTTATTTTTTAACATTGTCAAGTTTTTGTTAATGAATATTTTCCGAAAAGTAATTATGATAAGTGCTAAACTTCAAAACTAAAAAATCGCAATATTTTTTTTATATTTAACAATATATTTTTATATACAATACTAGCCTGTAGTACTTGTTGATGGTTTGTCTTCCACTATTCGATGATCACTGTGTAGAACTGAAAGAAAGCTTTTTTAGAAAATCGCTTATTTATTGTTGTCATGTCTTCTATAATAAAATAAACATTTTTCAAACAAATAAACAAGAACACTATCTAACACCAAAAAAAATTCAAAAACAATTTTATGTCTTTTGGAATAATTTGTGATTGCTGAACACGACTCTGAGGTTAGTTTTTTGGTATCAAAGGTGCATGTGCTCGTGCGGTAATAAGTCTTTTTAAATAGTTTGTAAAAACAAACAAATCTGCTTATGCGACTTATAGCAGGGGCGGACTGACCAATCAATCAATTGAACCATTCCCGAAGGCCCGTACTACAAGGGGCCCGCTTGGCTGCCGATAAAATTGTCAAGGACTTTCTAGTTATGAGCTCTAATACAAGCAGTCTGATCGGGTTACTCAGCTGCACATCAAAAAGCCTCTTCACATGACACTTTTAACCGAGTTTTCAACGCAGTAAACTAAAAATTTTGTAAAATCACGTTATGCTTGAGTGATCAAGTGAGCCTTCGAACTTTACAAGCAAGTTTTTCACTCACTTACAATAGGTAGGTCAATTCAGTTCATCGAAAGCTCGCTTGATCGTAAACCGGGTTTGAAGCTAGGGAGCTGGAATCTGGAAATTGGAAAGTTGACTGTGCAGGAAAGCGTAACTGCTGTAATTTCTTCAATTGTATTGTTACAATCTTTTGCAAAGCTTTTCAGACTAGGTTACAGCTTTTGTTGCTTGTCGTAGTAGCCTACCAGTACGTTAGCGCAACCGATGTGCAGTAACTAATTACCGGTCTTAGCTAGTTACATTTTTGATATCGGTCGGAACCGATTTTTATATTTTTTGTTATCAACAATAAATATTTTTTACATGTGAAAAAGTTTATAGTTTGTGCGTCTTAAATAAGTATATATTATATAGTATAAGGATATCGTTATACACATTTACATATACATAAATTTTTAAAGGTTTGATATTACACATATTTTGTGCTTTTTGCATAAATTTTAAAATTTTAATTATATAAATTATATATTTACAAATATTGTTCCTTTTATCTTTACCAGGTAGCTAAATCCTATTTAATATCAAACATAAAAGTGGTGCTCAAAAGAGAAAGAATACCCACGATAAGGAAGACAACCCATAAAATTGATATATTTTTTGGTAAGAAAGCTACATTCTCTAAGGAACTCCAAAATGCAGCTGACTTTGGCTTACAAGACAAAGCATCAACAGCCTCAGAAGCATGTTCTAAATCTGAAATTACTCCTCAGTCTGCAAAACCCCTTGATCTCTCCCAACCAGCGAGACTGAATTCGATAAGCCACCTGCTAAGGTTTCAAGACCTGATTTCATGACAACTAATACACAGGTTATACCTGCGAAAAGTGCGTATTTTCTTTAACCACAGACCAGCCATAATGCTGCTATTTCACAGGAGATGTTCTGGAAATTTCGTCCAGACCAGCCTGTAAGTTAAGTACCATTCAATAGTGCTGTTGTATATGACCGACAAAGCATTCAGAGCGTGAACATGAACAGAAAGTGGATGACACACAATGAAGAAAACTAGATTTGCATTGCTCTTTTTGTCTGATGTATGCTCCTGAGAAGAGTTGAAAATTGCGAATGATCCAGGGCTGTTCTGAGTGGAGACACATCACAACAAGACTATTTGAACGTGAAAAGAGCTGCTGTCATAAACATTCTACTGATGCATATTTTTTAAATGCTTGTAAAAAATCCATCAAGTACAATTTGTTGAAGAAACAGCTATCCTTAAGAACTCAACAAGTGCTTTAGCGTCGCTCTGTTTTAAAATGTGTAATTGATGTAATATTTTACACTGGTTTTCAAGTCTTGCCTACTGCAGAAAACATAGAGAAGCTGTTGCAACTGTATTTGATGAAAGTAATCATGACAATGATGCGAACTTTTTAGAGTCTATAAAGCTTCTTGCAAAATATAATCCGTACCTGCGGGAGCATTTTCAGAAGGTCATTTTTAAGGGCAAACAAAAAGATCCATCTAAGAAAGGACGTGGCAAATTTGTAACTTTTTTAAACAAAACAACTGTGACTAAGATAATAAATATTATTTCAGACATGGTCAAAAACAAAGTTGTGATGAAGATGAAAGATGTAGGCGTATTTCCAGTGCAAATGGACTCTACGCAAAACATTTCTGCCCGTGATCAGTGTTCCATTGTCCTTAGATATATTGTTTCGGACAGAGCTAAGGAAAAACTAGTTTGCCTGGTAAATGTGAATAATTCAAGTAAAAAATACTTGCATATGCCCAGCTACAAAATTCGCTTGCAGAAATAGGCCTGACATTGGAACAGTGTATTGGAGATTCATTTGATGGTGCAGCTAATATGATTGGTGTTTACTCTGGTCTTCAAGCACTTATGAAAGCAGCTTGCCCAAGTCACATCCATACTTGGTGCTATGCACATGTTCTGAATCCGATGATCAGTGACGCAAGCAGTTTGTGTGTTGCAGCAATTAGTCTTTTTGGTCTGCTTACTGAACTATCTATATTTTTCAATGATTCCTACAAAAAGATGATGCAGATGTAGCTCTCAATGCTACGTCACAAGTTAAGAGTTTGTTTAAAATGCGAGGAAAAACTACTGTCTAGAATGCATGTGATAGCATCATGTGATATAGCATACTCTTAATGTCTTAGTCTAAAATGCATGTGATAAATAAGAAGCGTTCCTTTTTGGTTCAGTATGGCGATGGTGGTAATGGGTTTACCCGACCCATTCCTGGGGATGGGGGCGCGGATCAACTCCGCGGAGTCCCAGTAATTGGGCGACTCCCCACGGAGGGGGACCAGAAGTCCAGAAGTGATAGGGTATGGCCGAATATGGCCCGATGCAGATGGTCCAGCACAGGACAGTCTAGCACGAGATGTGAAAGATTCTGTGATTTAGAACCACAGTTGCTGCATGAAGGAGTCTCGGCTCGACTAACCCTGTGGAGATAAGAGTTAAGGAGAGTGCTGCGCCCGTTGCAGCGTAAACGGGAGAGAGCACAGCGAGCGGAGCGGGGGAGAGTGATCTCCTCAGGAGATACTGGAGGGATTTGGTGAGAAAAGAGACCAGGTTGGACACTGCATCTCCAACTGGTAAAGAGGGATTGTCTTTGAGAGGAAATAAGGGGTGCGAAGGACACTGAAATTTTGGAGGGATCAAGAGAGGCTCCGATTTTAGCTAGAGAGTCATCTAAGTCGTTACCTGGGAGAGAAAAGTGACCAGGTATCCATTGCAAATGAATTACCTTGGATTTGGAGAAAGAATTGAGGAGAGATTGGGTTTCGGATAGGGATTTGGGAATTAAATATGGTAGGGGAACGGAGAGGGTTGAGAGGACAGATAAGGAATCAGAGAATAGGGTGATGGATTCGAATTTACATGTCTTGGAGTGAGAGATACACCACCTAAGAGCATGTAGGATAGCGAAAGTCTCAGCACTGTAACTGGTAGCCCAGAGACCAGAAGAGAAAGAGAGCGAGGTAGCAGTGATACACTTTGTACATTTGATGTGTATCCCTGCACCACCCTGCCCCAGCCCGCCAAGTACCAAACCGTAAGTCCAGGAGTGATATCGCTGTGAGATAGGGAGGAAAGATGGGAGGTAGCTGTGGTGTTGCGAAGGGAGGGGGTCTTTGCGAGAGCATGGGGATGAGAGGTTAAGTGAAATTGTGTAAGTGGATGGGGTGGACCAGGGAGGATTAGGAAGGCAGAGGATTAAAGGTTCACGAGCGAGATGTAGGTTAGGGGTAAGGTTATGAGATCGGGAGAAGGATCTCCAAGAGCTTTTCTTAAGACGTTTGCGGGGGTTAGAATTTGCTAGAGAGGCTAGGGAAAAGGTTGAGGGTAGTCGGAGGGCTCGTTCAAAGAAGGAGAGGGATTGGTGGATGAGGGTGATGCGTAGTGGGGAAAAAAGTGCTTCTATATGAAGTAGAGGGATGGGAGGGGACGATAGACAGCCTGCGATTACTCTACAGGAAGATCTAGGCATCCCCTCCACGGAGGTAATGTCGGTAGGAGATGAGAAGGGAAACCAGCCTGGGGAAGCATAGGTAAAGATGGGACGAATGAAGGCTTTATATAAGGTACATAAAGATTCCTATGATGGGCCTCAGGTTGCAGAGGCGATAGAGCGGAAAGCACGGAATCGGCTGTGAAACTTTTTCCGTAAGGATAGGACGTGATGTTTGAAAAAGAGAGTGCGGTCGAAGGTTACATCGAGAAAGATTGAATGAGGGTTGCATTTAAGAGGGGTGTTAAGAATGTATAGAGAGGGTTGTATATCTGATTAGTAGGGGTTTAGGCTGAATAAAGATGTTTCACATTTGAGGGGGTTAAGAGAAAGACGCCATTTTTAGGACCATTTCACCAGTCTATTGAGGGCAGCTTGCACAGTAGAAGTCACACACTCAACACTAGAGGAGGAGGCCCACATGGCTAGGTCATCTGCATAGAGTGAGGTCTTAACAGATCTAGGGAGGAAAGTAGGGAGGTCATTGATATATAAAGAGAACTGGTCCAAGAACTAAACCTTGGGAAACTCCTCTACGGAGACGGAAAGGACGACTGTATGAATTACAGATGCGGACTTTCGAACGGGGATCTGAGAGATAGGATCGCATCCATTCGACAAAGCAAAGAGGAAGATCTAAAGAGTGGAGTTTAGAGAGGAGGGCAGAATGCCAAACTGAGTCAAAAGCTTTCGCAAAATCCACAGTGGCGAGGACTGTACGTGCGTCTGGCTCCTTTCTTCTCGGTTCAGTATCGTTTTAACTGGCGTCGAGGAAAGTCGCAAAATTATGAGAGCAAAATGTTGTTTCTGATTCTGATCATTCTATTTGAATAAAATTCAGTGAATAAAATTCTGCATAAATAAGAATAAGTTGCTAAAGATCTTGTATCGTAATAATCGAATAAAAGGGAACTGCATGAGTTCTCGAAGAGACGGAAAAGAATCAATTCGTGAGCTCTCGATCTATTATACATGTAAGTGGTGGTAGAAGTATAAGCATACACATATTAACTTATAAATACATGTATATACCTACCTATATAAAACCGCTACATTTTTGGTGACCCCACTTGGAACACATAAAAAGACAATATTTATTTCAAGTAATTTATTGGAACGAAGATAATGACTTCAATACCTAATTTGACTTATTTATATTTGTGGTTTATTTTTATATTTTTAATCAGCGCTTTACTTGTTACCTTTTTAACTTGGACTTGGTTTTATTGGTTACATTCGAATCGTACAGCAAAAAATTATGCTAATAATTGTAATATCTCTTCGGATCGGCAGTCGCCTCCAGTTAATTTAAGTTTTACGCCGATCACAAATCAGCGACCGTCTATCCCACCTCTTAATAACGATGTTTTTAATGTATTACATGACGAACATACAATATCAAACGCACAACAGAATATGCTTCGGCTACCACAGTTTTGGTCTAAAAACGCACAGGCTACTTTCACTTGATCGATCTACTTTTTGCAGAAGTTAATGTCACATCAGAACGCTCAAAATTTGCTGCGCTTGCCACAGCACTAAATAGCGATAGCAAAGTCATGCCTTTGATTGCCGATTTATGGCCGAAGATAGATTCGGATCTACCTTTTACAACAATAAAAACCATTTTATTAGAGCACTTCTCAACACGAACCACACTTAGAATCTTTCTCTGCAGCTCAACGAGGTGATGACACAGTGACCGAATACTTGGTACGATTACAAACTCTTTTAACCTCGTATTACTCAAGCGACTCAGACATAGCGCTAGCCTTAATTCGACGTAAACTATTAGATGCTGTTGACGCAGAGACCTGCATCGCTTTATATCCATATGAGCAAGAACCATTAGAATCGCTAGCTAAACATGCCGACTGTATTCTAGCAAGGAAAAAGCTAATCACAGCTACTTCTATAGCCGATTCGTATGTCTCCCAAAATCCGACTAATCAAGCAGTCATTAACCAAATGCTAGAATAAGATAAGCTTGATCGACTGGATAAGCTTGATCGTAACTTTTCTAGTTGTTACCATTCAACACGACAACCAGTCGACAATCGCCCCCATGAAAGTGGACATGCCATTTCTAGAGCCCGCGGTGACCATCACACACCCCCAAAAGACATTCACTTCTCCTTCACACGACTCGTGCTCCTATCATCACCGCTTCGGCCATCGGGCGTTTGAATGTGAGGGTCCTCTTTGATCGCGCAATTATGTTCCGAGAAAAACTCTTTGCCTGCTCTATGATAACTTAGTTTATTCACGAATTCAATATGGCATATTAACTTGGTGTACTGCTACAAAACTGTTAATAAAAAAAATAGAAGTTCGTCTAAATCGCATTGTTAGAATTGCAACATTCAGCTCTATCTACACACCAATCAACACGATGTATAAGCAACTAAATATTTTGAAAATCTCAGATATAAATCATCTTGAATTAAGAAAATTTATGTTGCAGCTATACTCTGACAGATTACCTGCTATTTTTGTTCAAAAAAATAAAAGAAATACACTCTCACAACACTAGACAAACAGAAAAATCAACATATTTTCTTTTCCACGTGTATCTAAAACAATTAGACAGCAGCTCTTTACTTTCCGTGAAGTCAAACTTTGTATTCGATTGACGACACAATAAAATACAGGCATTGGGTTTCTTTCAAAAAAACGTATAAATAGCACCTAATTGATCAGTATTAAATTTTATTCTTTTCATTGTCGCCTTTTTCTGATTTGTTCATTTTCTTTGTCGTTATTTTTCAATAATTTGTTTTTTTACTGCATTGGTTTTACATCAAAAAGGTTTGTATCAGTATATGTATTAAAATACTTAATTAATATATAGGTAAATTTTGTTTTTTGACTGTATTGGATGTGGGGGCACTTGACTTGATAACGTATGTTCTTCAGTGGTCCCTGCCTTCACATATATTTCGATTTTATTTTAAACTCTTTCAGTACGGGGTGGTTTATCGAGCGTTTTCCGAAAAAGCGGGCTTTTTTGTTTAAAAAAAACGAGAAAAAAATTTGCTCTAAGTTTATTAAGTATTTTTGCTTTCATTTGTTAAAAGAGCAATATAAAGTTTATATCATCTAAAAGTCTGTTTCTTTGTGATTAAAACGATATAAAATTTATAAAAATTGAATAAAAAATGAGTTAGTAATAAATAAAAGTATTGACCCTAGTTTTTTTTCAAAAATTGTTGTTTTTTCTTCTTGTGCCACCGTGCGTCATAATATTTTACCTTGCTTAGTCGCTAACAAAAGCTAGAGATCTAAACTTTACATTGGAAAAAAATTTTTTCAGAAAGAGAATAAATGAGCGAGTTATGTAAAGAAAATCGCACGAAATGTTTGCATATTTTTGCTATCGCGAGTGATCGCTTTGTTATCGTGTGATCGTGCACGCGGATTACAAAGGACGCGATCGGATCGAAACGGAAAATACGTCATCGTCTGGAACAAAAGAATTAGAACGCTAATCAGTGCGAACCAGACATCGGCTGCCGAAAATCGTTGAAGCGTATAATCGCGTTAACATGCATTCTATGCACGCGATGCAAAACAGGAAACCGACTGAGTCGGAGAGCCCGTACTGGCGTTAAAAATGCCTCTCCGACTCAGTCGGAGAGGCATTTTTAACTTATGTTTGTGTTAAAATTTATGTTTGTGCGTTTGGCAAATAAATATTATTATATTATTATTATTATTATGTACTTTCCACATCAGGCAAAAAACGCCCAGTCGACTCCCACGAAATAGAGCTCTGGAGGTCACAGGCAGCACTATCAAGTCCTCTACTTTTCATACATGACAGTTGTCACGACATTGACTTTTTAATTGATACTGGGGCTTGTTATTCAATCATACCGTCACATGTAATTAACTATTCTAAAAGCATTAACACAAATACTTACCATGTTTCCACTATTGGTGGTGGCACACTAAAAATTGATGGACAACTAAAAACACAAATTAATTTTGACTTCTCGCAACTTTTTGATTACGATTTTGTTATACTGTAGCAGCCTTACCATACGGAATTATAGGAGCAGATCTCCTACGTCACTTTAATTTATGTGTCGATCTCAATACACAAAACTTTTTAAATCTCACGACGAAGAAAAATTTGTTTCTCCAATTGATGAGGGCGTTGCCACGGAGTTTACCATAGAATCTTTGCAAGCTTCGGACACCTCTACTTTAGAGAAATAAAAATCTCAGTTTCCGCAAGTTTTTTGAACAAGCCACTCGTTGCCGAAAAATAAAACACTCCGTTGTTGCTCATAATGAAATAAACACCGAAGTGCCGGTTTGGTTTCGCTCTCGCCGATTAGCACCAGATAAATTTAAAGCTTTGAAACGTGAAATAAAGCGATTAATCACCCAAGACATATTGGCTAAAAGCCACAGTCCATGGGCAAGTCCGATTGTTATGGTAAAAAAACCCTCAGAAGAGTATCGCTTGTGTGCCGATTTTGTGGCCCTAAACAAAATTTTAAAAGTACCTCGCTATGTAATTCCAAACATTAATGATTTTTCAGCCATGGCACATGGATGCTCTTGGTTTAGCTCAATTGACATCAAAGATGCATACTACCACATTCCAGTCCGTCTAGCAGATACACATAAGCTGACAATAACTACTCCAGTTGGAAATTTTAAATATCTTTTCTTGCCAATGGGTCTGGCCACCTCCAGCGGATATTTTTAGAAACTTATGAATGAAGTTCTTTCTGGTCTCCCGCAAGTGTTTGTGTATTTAGAAGACACTATTATTATGTCCTCCAGCTTGGAGGATCATCAGAGACTGTTGAATTTGGTTTTTAAAAGACTGAAAAGCATGGTTAGTTGTAAACACAAAAAAAAGGCATTGGCTGTAAACCAATTATCCTTTTTGAGACACATAGTATCATCTGCGGGAGTCAAACCAACGTCCACCAACATGCGGCCATAGTTTATTACAAGAAACGCGTACTAAAAAGCAGCTGAGACAATTTTTAGGTATGATTCAATTTTATAATCGATTTATACCAAACTGTGCCAAAATCCTTGGCCCCTTATATTCTTTAGCTAGCACCGAGCCTCCCGTATCTCGTGGACCCCAGAAACTGACAAATGTTTTGCAAGAGATAAGACAGCAATTTCAGAAGCGATAATTTTGGCTCACCCTAATCATGAAGCGGACTTGGAGCTAATAACAGACACCAGTGATAGGGCAGTTCGAGCTGTATTGCAGCAGATTTCCTGTGGAAAATTCCAACCGCTTGCATTTTGGTTCAAAGCGTTAACTCCTGCACGAAAGGCGTGATCATGTTTCGAAAGAGAGTTATTTGCTTGCTACGCATCAATAAAGATCAATTAAGCGTTTTCAGCATTTTTTAGAAGGCCGCAACTTTATCTTAACAACCGATCACAAGCCTATTGTAAAGAAATTTCAACACAACTCTCCAGCGGCATCTCCACGACAAGCACGTTATATTGATTATATCTTACAATTTACTTCAAACATTGAGCACGTTTCGGGAAAAGACAATATAGCTGACGCACTTTCCTGACCATTTGAACCTCCATTGATCAATTTGCTGACTCCAGTTAACAAACCATTAGATTTTGCACATGTTGCACAATGGGTTAGAGAATGCTTAAAGTGCAGCCGCTCCAAAATACAACGGCACAATAAAGCCCCATTGAATGAAATAAACCCTATCCTCAGCGAAAGGTTTACCCACATATATATTGGTATTACTGGACCGCTTCCTCCCAGTAACGGCTACTCTTAACTGCTGATGATCGTGGACAGGTATTCACGTTTCATTCAAGCAGTGCTTCTTCGAGGAATTACTGTAGAAGAGTTTAGCTTTCGTTCCTCAGCTTTTGTTCATGGGTGGGTTTCTTTATTTGGCAGCCCTATGCACATATACTGTGTTTGAGGGGCTCATTTTACAAGCGCCTTATGGAGAGATTTGGCTCAATTTCTTGGTACAAAATTACATCACAGCACAGCTTACCATCCACAAGCACAGGCATGGTAGAACGTGTTAACAGAACCTTAAAAACGGCTTTAAAATGTGCAGAAGTCCCAACAAAGCGGTATAATAATCTGCCGTGGGCTCTTCTAGCCTTGAGGAATTTACCCAAGGAAGATCTAGAAGACTTCTCATCTAATGATTTTTGTCTTTGGAGACAAATTACGCCTACCTGGTGAGTTTTTCGTGTCTCATGAGGAAGATGAATCAATGTCATTGCATGCCTTTGTTAATTCACTGACAAGAAAGGTGGCATCTTTTCGTTATAACCCTCCCAGGAAAGTAAATAGGTCTTCATATCTTGACACTGCCTTATTTAACCCCCAAGTCACACATGTATTTGTGAGAAATGAAGTGCTATGTCACTCATTGCATCCTGCATCCAAAGGCCCGTACCTAATTGTAGATCGCAATCTAAAGTGTTTCATATTAGATTTTACGACACACCGCGACCACATTTCAATCGACAGATTGAAACCCGCAATTTTTAGCATGGAGTCCTTAAATGAAGTAGCCCAGGCATCTTTCCCACATATTTCCAGGTCTGTCGAAGACCACAGCCCGACTCATTCATGCTCACCCACGCACACCAACGGGTCTCTTGATGACGGCGCTCATCAAAACAAGCCAGAACATAGATACACTTCTCGGGGGCGACGCATCCACACACCTACGCGTTTTAAAGATTATACGTTAGCTTAGCATGGTTATCTGTCCGCGTGTTATGTTTTAGTGCGTTGTTTTGTTCTTTAGTCATTTAGCACTGCTCCGAAGTGTATAAACCTTCCCAATTGATGTTTTGGTATGTTGCAACATACTACTTAAAATTGTAAATATTTGCAGCTTTATTTTCCATGCGACTTTGAACCCTATGTATATTGTTCGTATGGACTTGTGTTAGATTGTACAATTAGTGGGGCTGTGTTATGTGCATTCGCATTTTACTTATCTCTTCTTACCGTCCTTCTGCTATTGGGGTTCGCATAGTGGAGAATTGACTATTTTTTGTTGTTTGTTTAAAAATTTTTTGTGTATTCGTAAGGGGTATTCGTAAAATTTTTGTGTATTCGTAAGGGGGATCATACGTTGCTCTCAACGCTACGTCACAAATTAAGTCTTTGTTTAAAATGCATGTGATAGCATCATGTGATAGCATACTCTCAATCTCTTTGTCTAAAATGCATGTGATAAATAAGAAGCGTTCCTTTTTGGTTCAGTATCGTTTTGACTGGCGTCGAGGGAAGTCGCAAAATTATGAGAGCAAAATGTTGTTTCTGATTCTGATCATTCTATTTGAATAAGATTCAGTTTGAATAAAATTCTGCATAAATAAGAATAAGTTGCTAAAGAACTTGTATCGTAATAATTGAATAAAAGGGAACTGCATGAGTTCTCGAAGAGACGGAAAAGAATCAATTCCTGAACTCTCGATCTATTATACATGTAAGTGGTGGTAGAAGTATAAGCATATATTAACTTATATACTCGTATATACCTACCTATATAAAACCGCTACACAGACAAAACCAGAAAATAAGAAACGCCTAAGACAAGAGTGCATTAGTCAAACTAGGTGGTCAAGTAGAGCACTTCGAAAATTGTTTAGCCGCTACACAGATCAGCCATCAGAATTTTATTTAGACCTTCTGATCATCCTTCAGCAAGTAAGCGAAGCAGTTGATTTCAAAGGATCATTTCGCTATGAAGCACAAAATTAGAGTGAAAACTTGCACAAATTTTAAACCATCTTAATGGCATTTACCTTCATCCGAATTTTTGATATTACCACAACAGTGTCAGATTATCTGCAGACATCAGGCCTGAATAATGGATATCATGCAAGCTTGGTACATGATTAATAAAAATCACTAAAAACGTTGAAATAATTTCAGGAGATTTTAGAGGCATTTTTAAAACAGCATTTAATTTTGTTGTTCAGACAAATTTGAAATTAGAAGAGCTGAACGTTTCTGTTTCTATGAACTTCTCAGTCATCAAATTTAGTCGCTCAGCACCAAAGGTGTCACAGACCAGAAAAAAATTGAGGTTTTATGCCATAATGCGGTCACTGCTGCTGTGCTCTCCAGCATGCGAGCTAGACTTTCGTCTCATGAGAAAATCATTTCCTGCTTTAACCCAAACAGATTTTCTGAAATGTTGGCATCTCCACAAAACGTGGAACTAAGTTTCATTGCTAATGCAATATCAAAAATTGACAGAGTGGCACTACAGGATGAATTGATTTTATTTACATCGAGCTAAAAAGACCTGAAGAAGGAACTGCTGGAGAATATGAATGACAGTGCAAATGATTCAGACAGGTTGGAGTTAGAGAAGGATTACACAAAAGTTGCTAAATGATCTGAGAAGACAACATATAAAAATTGTTTCTCATGTGCTTTCAAGTTGTTATTAGAGTACAGGTTGTGTGCAGCTGCAAATGAAAATTTATAACAGCACATAAATTCATTGTAACACAAAGTGTCACACAGTCATATGTGAAAGATGTTTTTCAAAACTAAGACTGTCAAAAAGAAGGTGAGGTCTTCACTCACCCATAATACCTTGAAGTCACTTATGCTAATTGTTATTGAAAAAGATATTGCAATGAAAATCAAATCAAACAAAAACCAAATTATTGACAAATTTGCATAATCCTTTGCTGAATTGAGTAGGCTACAATGTTATTACTGTAATCTGTGAACGTTAATATTTGCAACTTTTGGCTCAGTATTATTGTAAATAAGCATCGTAAATCATATATTAGGAAGTGTTAAAATGTAAAGCTTTTTTAAAAAAGTGTATATTAATTTATTTCAACATCTGTAAAAAGTGGGGGACGGGGCCAATTGTATTTTCTGCCCAAGGGTCTATGACACTCTCAGTCCGCCCCTGCATTATAGGCCTAACTAACTGCAAAATTAACTGCACCGCTTTGTTGCAAACGAAAATTATGTTAAAATGTAACTAAAAATGCAAAACATTTTAAATTGAGTTTTTAAACAAAGCTGACTTAAGCGGTAAAAACGGAGCTCATATTTGAAATCAGTGCCCCTAAATTTATAAAGTGCACCTATACTTGTTCTTGAATTTTTTTACAATTCAAAATTTGCTGAACAGTGCAATTGCTAAATGTAAAAAGTAAACATGACTTTATTTTTAGCGCTGCTCAACATATTCTTTAACAAGGTGTTCCAGTATACAGTTCTTACCTTCAGTACTTGTTAATGGTTCGTTTTCCTCTCTTTGTTGATTACTGTTTGAATCTGAGGGCATTGCTATCGCGTTCACTAGAAAAAAGTTACCCAGGTTCAATATTTTTATATTTCGATCAGCTTACCATAATACCGGTATTATTTAAGAATATATTTTTTAACAAACCGCACACAAACAGCAAATTCATTTTAAGTTATCTCTATATTTATCCTCCCAACGTACAGGAAAGCGTCGGAGGCGCTCTACTTAGGGCAACCGTCAAGCAATTTTCTCAACCTTCTTTTAGAGATCCCAAAATATTGGTGTCCAGTTGAAACATTCTATTTTGGATTTTTAAGTTTTATATAGAGATGACTGCAATTTAGAGCTGTTTGCTGAGACCAACCAACAAAGGAAATTACCGTAAAATGTCTTTTGCAAGGACACAACAGAATGACGCAAGTAAGTTGAATAGCTTGTAAATCGCAACCATGTTGATTTTCTGCTTCATCTGTAGAGCGCTCTTAACTACTCGGGTAATTGACCATGCTGCCGACAGATTAAAATCAATTTTAAAAGTGATATTAGCTACTGTCAACATTTTGAGAAAGCATCTAAGTGCATGAAATAAATTCGAGGAGGCAACTGTTTCCTCAAAACAAAAAATATGGGCAAAATCAGATTTTTTTTTGGGAACAGGGCAAGCATTTTTTGGGAAGAAAGAAGTTATATAATGTTCATTTTTCGGACAAATTATTTTACCCCATTTCAAAAGAACGATCCAGATTATGCTAAAAAACATCTACGATTTAATGTAAAGACTTTTTTGGGTGTCCAAAAATTTGTTTTCGTAAAACCAATATATTTTTGTGTTCAAATTTACGTTTATAATCTAATAAAGCTAAAAAAACAGGAGAAGATAAAAAAAATTCTTAACATTAAATATTGGTTATATTTGAGCATCTGCAGTGAATAATCAAAATCATGATTTGAGCAATCGCTGCATAAATTTTTTCGCCCTCCTCCAAATGTTTTGGTCTGGTACGGTTGTGTATTTTGTAATAAACTTACGATACGCCGAGCATTTAGCATTTCAGTTTGTTTTAGGAATTTGACACGCCTGAAGACCCGTCCGAGAAGAAAAGCCTATTTTAACTCACTCGTTTGTTTTTTACAAAATATTGCAAACTTACTGTTTTAATAATTTTTGAGTGTACTAAAACAAAAAAATTGGGCTTCAGTTTTTTGTTAAAATTAACAAACTGTTTTCATTTCTTGTGTTTTTGACTTTTAGATTATGTTGAATAAAAATTATAAAAAAATCTTTAGTACGGTAGCTATACGACATCAAATTGACTTTAATTGTAGTAGCAAAATTAATTTAAAGTATTTCGAAACAAAAAAATTTTTTTCTTACATTTGGCTAGATTAAAAAAAGCAAGTTTCTTCGTAATTAATGATTTAGTATTTGGTTAAAACAATAAATTATCATGCATAATTAACAAAACTTAATCATTAAAACCCTACAACTGAAATAAAATAAAAAACTTATACAATAATAGTTATCGGTCTCGCTTCAACTAAATATTTATGGATATGATCTGTTTCTTACGATCTCCTAATGGTGAATTTACTCTGTAATATGTTACTTCATATATCTGGAGGGAGGTGGAGGGCTTTAGGTCAAAATTAAACCATTACTTTTTTGGTCTCCTTTTGACTTGTATTTTGAATTTCAATCATTTTTATTTGTGGATTCTACTACGAAAAGGCAAACCATTAATATAAAATCTGAAACAACAAAAAAGTTCTGCCATTATGTCAAACGCCAACATGCTTTAAATTTGAATTTGACTGATCGCTAACGTTTTGTCGCCATCTTGAAGAATTTGCAAAAAAATTAACGCGCGTTACGCTATTGAGTCTACTTACATATTTAGAATGGAATTCTCGCGCCAAACACTGCAAACAACTGCTTTGTCTCTGTCTATTTCTAAACAAGTCACACAATTAGGGTTTTAGGATTAAACTAAACTTTTTGTTCTGACAACACCTTTCAAATTAAAGATTACAACGTCCAAGTCGTAATGCTTTCCAGTTCTTATGGTTGGAATGAAAGAGTTAAATTTCTAGGTAGTTATCATCTTGGAAGCCATTGCAACAAATACTGTATAACAATAGCGGTACGAGCTGAGGGGCAAGGCGGGTTTTTGTTATAGAGATCACTACGTTTTTGTAATGAAAATTGAGAAATCAGAGACAGATACAAAATCATGACCTTTTTTGTCTTCACCATGAATTTGGGACAAAACTTTTTCTTATATCCGAAAAGTGCTAGAAGGTCGTAATTTGGGCGAACGTCAATAAATTTTGGGAAAAAATGTATTGCTTCCTTCCAACATTTTTTCAGCTGGTAAGTCTATGTGTATATAACACTAACACTTTGTAACAACCAATCAAATTATTGAACGTTTCTTTTTGTAGCAATAACAAACAACTCTTAACGAACAATTATCTCACACTAACAGCCCCCGGCAGACTGCAATTCCAAGTCTCTTAGAGATAAAAGAATGCTGTTTAAAAGCTGAATCTGATGTAATTAACACAAAATCATCATGACGTCAATCGATGCTTTTTAACTTTAAAGATTTGCTGCTTGAAGCATAGACTTTATTTTTTATATAAATTTTAGACTTTTATTTTTTATGGATCCATACAATCCGTTAAAGTTTCAAAAAATTTTATTCATCCGTCACAAAAATAAACTCACAACGACCCACAATTACCAAGCGCTCAATTGACGCAGTAAGCGAACTAATGCTGACAAGTAAAAAAGCGCTTTTGCTCTTTGATAATTTTGAAAAATTATTTCCTATAGCTAGGCATACCATATTTCCGCAAACCGGATGTTCAACCCTGATGCAAAATTAGCAATTCACTTAAACATGTATTTTCGGCTTGTTTTTTAATTTTTGTCTTTTGCTCAGCTTGATTTTTCAGCAATATGACGCTATAGGCATAGTTCGTAATTTTTCGTTTCTGTTGAAAGACTGAGTTTAATGTTTCATTTATGAAACAGCTCTTGTGTCAAGTGACGTGCTTGCTAATTTTAAGTCAGTGGTTCTCAACCCTTGGGTTGCTACCCGAAAGCGGCCTTTTAATTTGATTGGGTCGCCGACAGTTGTGGTTGTGTAAAAATTATATCACTACATTTTAGGTACAAAAATCAAGAAATCCGAGACATATTCAAAGTAAAAACTTCTTTTTAGAGATCTCTAATTTTTGGGAACAAAAACTAAGAAATCTGAGGCAGATTTAAGTTTGGATGTTAATTTTTGAATTTTCTGGGATAACCGTAATTCGAATCACTAATTTCGGATCACTAATTCACTAATAAGTCGCCAAATCTTTGCTCTCTATTTCTGCTTAGAATTTGGGTCGCCACAAAAAAGGAGGTTAAGAAGCACTGTTCTAGGAAGTTGCAAATCTTGGAAATTCTAGTCATAAAAAATTTTCCAAATGAAATATTCTAAGCAAATTCACAGCAGTAAAGAAAGAACTGCATACGAGTAAATATTTTTGTACAAATATTTTCGACAAAATCATGGCGTCAAAAAATTTAAAGAATCAGCATTTGCAATTACAAAACAAGTCAAAGATGTCGAAGCAAGTTTCAGCTTTCAAGCTTCAAAAATTGGTTTTTGGAGAAAATAGCAATTACTTTTCAGCAGGTGCTTTGATTGATATAAAACTTTAGCAAGTACAATTTCACTCAGTATAGAATTTTTTTTGTAACTTGTTAGTTGAGTTTTGCATTTTATAGCAAAAAAAGAGCACTTCTTAAATGTAGCCTAATATTTCCTCTTTTAAGGTCAGTTGCTTGAGTCAAGTTTATTATGCTCATCATAGAGTAGATATAAAAATGTGAAAAAACTGTCAACCTTTAGACGAGTCAGCTTTCCGTTTATCAACGCACAAGCTGATTAACGTAATACATTTTCAAAATCAAAACTAAATTATTGTCTTTGTTGAAACGATTAAAATTTTTCAATAGGGAGAGAAGAATCAGTCCAAAACTTGTTAAAAACTTATTTTATTTTATTTTTCAAAAAAAAGAATCGTCCTAAAATCTTCATCCAATAGGGTTAAGCTGATCCATTGGTTTTATTAACAAATTAAGCTTATTGTTCAAACGATTTTAGAAAAAGCAGTTGAAGCTAGGCTACAAACAAATCAAGTGGAAGCTGTTGTTTATTTGCCTTGCACGCCGAATTGAGCGGCAAGTTCACGAAATTTATCCCCACAACATTGCACCTGATCAACACAGTCACTTTCTACGTGTAGCAAGTGCTTGAAACACTATGTCAAATATGGCCGTCACAGGCATGCATCGGGGAGAGAAACAGTAATTATGCAACTTTCAAGTTTTGTAATTGGATCAAATTTGTAATTGTCATAATTGCACAAAGGATTACTTTTATATTTGCATGATTTGCATGCGTTAAAATTTGGAACTAAAAAAGAAAATTTTTTAGTTCCAAATTTTAACACAAAGCTTGCATAATTTTGTTCCTTTTTTTTGCCAAAAAAATTTCTTACGCTGACGAAACGTGATTTTATTTATTAATACTTTTCAATTATTATGATAACTATTATTAACCTTAATTTTTAGCCAATCAGAATCAGCTTTATAACTTTTGAAATACTACATTCAGTTCTGCAATTCATTCTAGCGAAACCTCTAGAAGAGAGCTAGACGAAAACGTTCGAGTTTTCAAAACAGCCTTTTTTAAGGCTACTTAATTAACAAAAGAGCTTTAAATGAAGCATTTGTTGTTAAAAGCTATTAAAAATATTTACAAAAAAAGTTCTTAACATTAAATAGAAGGCATGATTGAAATCATGATTCAAGCAATTGTCACTTAAAACTTGTGGAAAATCGCTTTGCCCCTCTCCAAGTGGTTTGGTCTGCTACAGCTATGGTTGTGTGGTTGTAATAAGCTTACAATAAACCAAGCATTTATCATTTTACTTTATTTTATTAATTTGGTCCGTTGTAAAAACCTGATTGAGAAGAAAAACCTATTACAGTACTTCCTCGATTATCCGGTCTAGTCGGGACAGCATTTCTTCAAAACCTGAACGGATAAGTAAAAAAACCGCATAATTGAATTCCTTTATTTAAACCAAAACAACGCAGCAAGAAGCAGATTCGAATGCACCAAAACTTAAACGAGGTTCAACATCAAATAATGTACCGCATTGAGGGATCTCAGTACTTTTTTATTGAAAGCAATGTAAATTTGCGTGATCGTTAAAATTACAGTAGGGCTATCTATTGCCCCACATTAACTGGAAAAGTGTTAGTTAGTGCATTTATTTAATTCTAAAATACTGTATCATCATTAGCATCACTTGCAACAACAGGCCTAAAAAATGAATCAATTTTGGATTGTCTTCGCGAAGATTCACGTTTTTCGGCAGCCAACTCGCGAAGTCGTACTAACGTTGAAGTGTTTGAAACTGTTGCTTCCTGTTGAAAACGTAGCCACGTCAAGCAATCATCAAACATTTGCATGGCATCTGCGTGAGACACTGGGCATTGTTCCTTTCGGTTTGAAAGTTCGGCATTTTCATCTGCATCTTCTTCATCACGCATATCCTCTGCTGGTGCTGTGACAAGATCCACTATCCCCTGTTCATCCATGTGTTCATAACCTGGACCATCATTTTGAAACCATTCGTTAATATCAGAAGGAGCTAATACGATGTTTAATGCAGCAAATTGTTCCACAAAATCGTCATTCAGTATACTCTCCGTCTCTGAACACACTGCACTTTTCTCCAGAGAAAATTCTTCAAGTGGAATGAGTTTTCGCCAAGATTTTCTTAAAGTTTCTGGTCTTATTTGCTCCCATGCATATGATATATTTTCTACAACCTTCAGAATATCAATTTTTTTAAGAAATCCAAGCATATCATCCTTGGTCTGTGAAATCAAATCTTTCAGGATGGACTTGCGGTAGATTCTCTTTAGGCATTCTAAAACACCCTGATCCATGGGTTGTATCAACGACGTGACATTTGGTGGTAAAAACTTTGCAACAATCAGACCATCACTGGATGCTAGTTTATCCTCATTAGGGTGAGCTGAGCAGTTATCTAGGAGTAAAAGTGCTTTTGGTTCCTGCCCTATCTCAGTTAATTTTTTCTTGACATCAGGTACAAAACAATTTTGAAACCAATCATTAAATATGACTGTGTTAATCCAAGCATTTTTCTGGCTTCGATACACAACAGGCAATGTCGATTTGTCGATTCCGTGAAAGCAACGGGGATTTTTTGCTTTGCCGATAAACAGCAGAGGCAGTTTGATGGAGCCACTTGCGTTAGAACAAGCGTTTATGGTAACACGCTCTTTAACTTTTTTGGTACCAGATGGATCATTGTGAATTGTCGTCAAAGTGCGTCCAGGGAGCATTTTGTAATAGAGACCGGTCTCATCACAATTAAAAACTTGGTCTAAGGAGTAACCATCAGTAATTTTACTGAAAGAATTAACAAAATCGTCAGCGGAAATAACATCTGCACTTACTTTTTCTCCTGATATGGCAAGGCTTTTGATTCCAAAGCGCTTACAAAAGCGCCATTGGAAACCATAACTTGCGTTAAACTGCGTAGAACTGTCAGCATAGAGAAGTTTGTGAAATTCAGTAGCCTTTTCTAGAAGAATTGGTCCTGTGACTGGAGTCCCCTTTTCACGCTGTTGCCGAAACCACAGATAAAGAGCACTGTCCAATTTTTGATACATTCCTCCTTTCATGGTTTTGGTTGCCTTTGCAGAGTTTGATATTTCCAATTCGCTCTTTCCCATTTTGAAATTCTTTAAGCTTTCTTCTTTCTTAATAATGTCGTTGACAGTCGACTTTCCGATACTGTACTTTAGCATGATGTCAGTTTTGGGGATTTTGTTTCGAAACATCTCACATACCTTCAGTTTTTCTTCAATCGACAAAACAATTCTTTTGCGTTTAGCCATCTCAAAATCTAGGATTAAATTTTTTTTGACTACAGACACTGTCCACTAATAACTTGCAAAAAGTTATTCCACCTCTCTCATTGAAATAGTTCTGAATCTGTCTTGGTACATAAGAGCTTTGTGAGGTTACAATGACAATTAACAAGTCTTGAGCAAAATTGTATGAAAATAACACTTCATTGTTATATCATAAATTATTATCTGACCCAATGGACGGATAATCGAATGCCGGATAAACGAGGTACGGATAATCGAGGAAGTACTGTACTTGCTTGTTTTTATTTAAACAAAAATGTGAGCTAATGGTTTTAATAAATTTTTTTACAATAGAAACAAAAATATTAGGCTCACGGTTTCTATAAAAAATCACAAATTGTTTTGATTTCACTGTGTTTTTAAACTTTTAAATTATATTGAAAAAAATCTTTACAAATTGTTCAGATATATAATATTGCAAATTAACTTTAAAAAAATAAAAAGTTTTAATTATACAGCAATAGTAAAATCAAATTTAAAGTATTTTAAAGCAAAAAAAAGTTTTTTCATACATTTCGCTTGATTCAGAAAAAATGACAAGTTTCTTCGTAATTATTGATCCAGTATTCGGTTGAAACAATGAAATTATGATGCACAATTAACAAAACTTAATCATAAAAACCAAGCTAATCAGATAACATAAGATAAAAATCAGATTACAACAGATGCAAGAATCGCTCTTGGTCTCTCTTTTATTTAATACTTTTTTTTTATTTATTTATTTTATCCTATATTACTTATGATTATGATCTATAACATAATACTTATGAATACTTATAAATATGATCTGATTTTTACGACCTTCGAACCGTGTATTTACCCAATTGACCTGCTACTGCATACAACTAGAGAAGGGGTGACAAACTTATTGGTTGCCACGGGCCGCACAAGTTTTTAGTCATACTATGAAACCTTTTTTTCTACAATTTAAGGCTACTTAATGATTTTGTTAAAAACGGGGCTGCAAACTCGAACTCAATTTCTACTTGAACTCGAATTCAAAAATATATGATGGAATTTGAGTTGATTAATTAAAGAATTTTAAAAAGAGAGTAAATAATATTTTGGATTTTACTTTTGACATTTATTTGTTCAATTTTAAATACAACTGAGTTATGCACTTACTTTGCATCGGACAACTCAGTTGTCAATTAATATTCCTTCTCTGTTTAACTTGACCCATTAAATGAGTTTATTTTATTTTGTGAATAACAGCCAGTTTCACTATATCTTTTATTTATCTCTTTGTCGTAGCATTTCAATTTTTTAAAGAAGTTTAGTTGTTGAGTAGATAGGTTTAATTGAGCTTTTGATTTTTACAGCATACATTGATTTTTTACAAGGTGTCCCAAAAGTAACCGAACCGTAAACTTAAATAAAACTTAGATGTCAAAATCAACAAATGTAATTTCTTTTTTATGTCTTTGTATGGTATTTTCTTACTATTGCTTAACATTATTGCTTAATTCCTGTTCAGAGTGCACTGCTGGTACCCACATTTTTGAAAATGCAGCGAAGTACTTTAGATTTAAACAGCGTGTCTTCGTTATTAAAAATTACTATGCAACGACTAGCTACAAACATATTAAAGAAAGATGGGAAAAAAGCTTTGAAACATATGATTGTATTGAAGTTCAAAGTAGACATTTTGAACAATTGTAAATACTAAATATGTTTAAGAAGTTTGTTGTTTTTGATATCTAATTTTTATTGAAATTCGGGTTCGGTTACTTTTGGGACACCCTGGAATAAAACTCAAACTCGAACTTAAAATCGAATAAAATTTTATCGAGTTCGCAGCATTGGTTAAAAGTACGAAGGCATGAGATTAAAAAAATAATCTTAATAAAACTTTAGCACATAAAATTTCTGGCTTAAAGCATAATTTTTATCAAAACTAAAAGCGCGTTAAAAAAATAAAGAACCCAGTTAACAAAAGATTTATGACACAAATTACAAACCTTTTAGAAACGAAAAAATGAATTGTTCAGCAACAATAATGAATAGCAAAAAAAATATAATAAAAACCTAGGTTATCACCTAAAGACCCGTTTCCACTACGAGTATTGTTTGTTTTATTGCCTCTTTTAGCACTTAAGCGCGGAAAGAAGTAAAAAAATCAATAAACAAACAAAGAATAATCCTGCCAACGCTCGTTATGGAAACGTTTAAAAGTGCCACTCTACAAGGATTCTAAAGTGGATATGGTGAAAATTTCCCTGAATAAATGCAAGAAATTAAAATTAGTGATTAGTCGCACAAAATTTGAAGATAGTTAACAAAAAACTCATCTCGAAGCTTTTCGTCCGATACTAGTCAGAATGTAAACGCCAGAATGAAGGAAAGAAAATTTCAATTGATTTTTAAATAAAGCTGAACGAAGATGATTGGTTGTATGAGAGAAGCGTCACAACACATGATCAACGCAAGAGTTTCAAATTGTAAACAAACTTGTAAACAACACTTTCGTTTTTCGTTTATCTGCTTTGGAAGTTGTTTACATCAAATCACGCAAGCCAAATTTATGCCGCCAAAAAGAGTTTTTTATTACTTGAAAATCTTGCGTTGATCACGTGTTGCGACGCTTCTCTCATACAACCTATCATCTTCGTCCTGCTTTGTTTGGAAATCAATTGAATTTTTTTTTCCTTCATTTCGACGTTTATCTCCTGACCAGTGTCGGACAAAAAGCTTTGAGATGAGTTTTTTGTTAGCTATCTTTAAATCAGAATTACAAAAATATACTCGGAATAGTAGAATAATCAGTGCGAACCATACAGCTATAGTTATTTAGCGCGGTATTGAAGCATGAAATATCAGAAAGTAACAAAGAAACATTTATTCAAAAATTAAATTAGCGTTATCAACATAACCCTAAGTAAGATTTTTGGAAACTTTTTTGCTTTACGAAGCGCTTAATATTAAGTCTTAAGGCTCGTTTCCACTACATGCGTGGAATAGAGCATTTTCTTTTATCGATCTTTCGCGCTTAAAATTTAAACAAGTGCTAAGCAAAGCAAAAAAATCAATAAAACAAACAAAAATACTTCATTCCACGCTCGTAGTGGAAACGAGTCCTAACGGACAATGTGGCAACTCTCAACGTCATAATAAGGTTTTCGTCTGTCAGTTTTGATCTGTAAGGTATTTTTGTGATGTTCAATTTAGAAAACAATTTTTCGCATAGGTACAGTACGTGCTTCCGAAAACTGATGACAATTTGAGAGCATAAGCTTTTAAGTTTGGAAACTCTTCTTTGGTACATAAACACAATAGAATTCAAGCAACGGCTTGTTTAGATATATTGCTTTCAGGGTGTTATCACTATGTTCTTTTAGGAGTTCGAGTCAAAGCTCAGGGGGTGTTTTGGGTTCAAACCAAGGACATTTGAAGCGATCTAAAGTTGCATTTCTATATAGCTTGACTTGCGACTGCAACCAATTCGCAACGGTATATTAACTCTATTTAGTGCGCAATAGTTTGTCATTTATCTAAACTTTCGCCCTTATTAACTTTTTTTTATTCAACGCACAATGACTTGACACATATCTGTTCTTTTGGCCCTTATCAATTTTCTCTTCTTTTAACTTTTTTTTATTTCAAATATTAATTAACAAAAACCCTCGAAATATAAATAACGGTTGCCAGAGAAAAAGCATTCATTTTTCATTTAAGGGATAAAAATATTTTTGGCCAAAGTGCAATTAATTGTTTTTGAACTTTGGAATCACAACCGTCAACTTAAGTTATTTGGGCCTCCACATTCCTAAACTTTTGTGAGTATCTTTTATTAGGTTTTTGTATGAATTTTCGTAAGAGCTATTTTCAGCGATTTATTCGTATATATTATCTATAGGATTACAAGTACAAAATAGGAGTATTTGTCAATCAAGTTTTTAACGTAGAGAGAGAGATTCGCGATAAACAATTTAAATCCAAAACAGGGGGTGCAAAAGTGGGTGTAAGATTGAAGGGAATAGAAAAGACATCAAGTTCCAGCTGCTTGCTTCTAATATCCTGAAATCTTTGCGGGCTGCACGAAATTCTTTTGCGGACCGCATATTTGTCATCTCTGATCTGGAGGGAGGTGGAAGACTTTTGGTCAAAATTAAAGAACTAGTTTTTCTGTTTCCTATTGACTTCAATCTTGAATGATAACCACATTAAAATCGGCAGCGTGGTCGGGTGGTTAAGAGCGTCGTGATTGTGATCAACTCAGTCGCAGTTTAAAACATACTCGCACCATTCTGTTGTGTCTTTGGGATGGACACTTTTCAGCAATTTCCCTACATGGTAGTCTTGGCTATCGGTTTTAACTTTTGTTATATTTTTAATAAAAATTAAAATCCAAACCAAAAAATTTTAAGTGGACAGCAGTATCTTGGCATCTCCAGAAGCAGATCGGAGTAATCGCTTGCCCTATGTATTAGCACCTCCGATCCTTTCTCCGAGTCAGAAAGATAGATATCGAAATAAAAATTCTAAAAATAATAAAATATAAAAAGCGAAACATCGGCAGAAAATCCAAAACAACAAAAACGTTTAGCCATTCTGTCAAGCTCCAAAAAGCTTTAAACCTAATTTGACTGATCGCTAACGTTTTGACGCCGACTTGACGAATCAGCAAAAAATTCAACCCGCGTTGCGCTGCTGAGCCGACTTACGCATTTGGAATGGAATTCTCGCGCTGAAACACTGCGAACAACTGCTTTGTCCCTGTCTATTTATAAGCAAGTCAAACAATTAAGGTTTTTATAATTAAATTAAACTTTTTGTTCCAACTAGACGTTATCAAGTTAAAGAATACTACGTTCAAATTGTATTCTTTCCAGTTTTTGTTAACTAGTCGCACAATTAAGGTTTTTATAATTGAATTAAACTTTTTGTTTCAACGAGACGTTATCAAATTAAGAATTACTACGTTCAAGTTGTATTCTTTCCAGTTTTTGTTAACAAGTCATGTAATTAAGGTTTGTATAATTAAGTTAAACTTTTTGTTCCAACGAGACGTTATCAAACTAAAGAATACTACGTTCAAGTTGTATTCTATCCAGTTCTTGTCGGAGTACGAGAGATGTAATTTCTGTCTATTGACCAGGAAATAATGACAGCAAATAGTGTATAACTTGCGTCAGTGATAAAGATCTCATGGTCTCGATCTCGTCTCGATCTCGCCTTGTGATGGTGGTCTCGGTTTTGGTCGCAAAATAATGGGTTCTCGGTCTGGTATTTTTTAAATTGGTCTCTAGACCAGACATTTTTTGATATTTTTATTACTTGATGTTATTGTGATGAATTTTGCAATTTGCTTTAAAAAACACTCAAATGACCAGCTTTGCCGCAATTTAAAGTGGTAAAAAGCTCAGAGCCAAACTTAGTTTTGCAACTTTCTTACGTTTATTTTAATAAAGATTTTTATCGTGATCAAAGCCATGTGTTACCAGCTAATTCGAATATGAAAAAACTTTATTTCAAATTTTATTTCGGCAACAATTAAGTCTGGTCATGCTTTGAATGTTTCTACTAACAACATTAGTGTTATAATATTACATTAAGCTAATCCTATTTTAGAAAAATCAAGTAACTTGATTACGCAATATTTTTTAAAGATTTTTTTTGGGGTTTAAAAACAAGTTTTAACAGGAAAACGAAGGGAATGCAGTAATACAGTCATTTGCAAAAGTATAAGATTACCCTGAAATTTTTCGAGTTTTTCAAACTACGATTGGGTAAATCTGTGCTACATCAAAAAAGAGAGTTTTATAGGCAATCAAACACAATTACATCAAATGACAAATATTCGAAGCACTTCAGTATTATTTTTTTATCTAAAAAGAAGCTGTTTTTAGTATTTTGTGTGTCCACCTTTCTCCAGCACTACTGCAGCAAGATGGCTGGGAATACTTTTTACCAGGGATGCACAGTAGGCGGTGCTGATTTCTTTGACCCAAACTACTTTTATTGCAGTTACAAGTTGTTTAGCACTGGATGGTTATTTTTCTGCCACTTTATTCTTTATGTAACTCCACAAGTTTTCAATGGGGTTCAAGTCCGGGCTGTTTTCAAGCCAGTCAAGAACTTCCACCTTGCTTTTCCAAAGATTTTCCAAAACCACTTTCGATCTATGACACGGTGCTCGATCGTGCATAAATATAGAGGTGTTATGCACAACCATGTGTATATTCAGCTTTTTCTGAAGCAGTTGGATATATTTTAGGCCATTTATTGTGGTGCCTGGGGCAAGAAAATACAACCCAGCACTCCCATTTTAATCATGGACTCCCAAACCATCTGACTTGGAAGGCGTTTTACTTTATTGACGGTGTACTTAGCATTGAATCTTTGGCATTTTGGTCTTTAAACGTGCCTCTTCCGCACTGCAAACTTCAAAACTATAGATTCGTTAGAGAATAAAATTGTTTTCTATTTTTTTGCAGTCCAATAAAGTCGTTTATTGGCAAAAGATAATTTTTTCTTTTTTATAGCAGATCCTAAACGTGGTTTTGCAGCTGGCTTATAGGATTTTAAACCGAACTCCTTGCTCAAACGACGTAAAACCGTTCTAATACTAATGTCTGTACTCTGTACCATTTTTTGGCAAATTGGCACGTATTTTACGACAACAAATAGTGGAGGATTGTATGACAGCTCTTCGGATAACATGATCATCTCTTTGTAAAATTTTACGAGGTCTTTTCATGCTTCTTAAACTTTTCTATGGCGCGGTGGACCGAACTTTTGCTACATTGTAGTCTTTTTGCTATCTGCCTCTTTGAGAGTCTTTTTATATGCAAAGCCACTGTCTGAGCACGTTCAACAGCCAATAATTAAGATTTTTTACTCATTTTTTTCTGCTTTTAAAAAGATTAAAAATACTTTTTAACCATATATTAATCTGCACCGCAACTGGTTGCAAATATAGTTTGAAATTTTAAAAGATTTAATAATTGACTATGAGGCAATAATGTGTTTCTTTGATGAAATAATGTAATCTGGACCATTTAATGATGGACTAGTTCAAGCTTTGCCACAAAATGTCGTTGCGACTCTGGTAGTCCTATGCTTTTGCAAATGACTGTATAAAAAAAACTAGATCTGTAGCAACAAGATAGATTATGTAGCTTTGATTTAGCCTAAATCCAGCTGTAGGCTCAGAGAGTGGACATGAAATGTTGTTTGTTACAGTTAATCTACAGCTAGTCACCTACCTTATTTATATATTTTCTAATTATGGTGCGCGATTATTTATAAAAGTGAAGAGGTAATAGCCTTTGTTAAATTCTGTTACACAATATGTCTGCCCAACCTTACAGTTTGTTAAATTTTTTCATTTTCATCTCTACAGTATATTCATCCTCCTGCCTCGTAGAAAAGCGTCAGAGGCGCTATACTTAGGACAAGTAATTACCCCGACCTACTTCTGGAGATGCCACGATATTGCTGTTCGGTAGAAACTTTCTTTTAAAACGTTAATAACACCATACAGTGTCATTGTTGCGGCCTTTAGCCGATATTTGTTTGGAACTATGTAATAGCCTTAATAAAATTTAACCATTGTAATACCTAAACTCGGTGCAAGGCAAGGTCAAAATTTACGTTAATGACAATAAGCCGTGTCACTGTTTCGGCCTGTCGGTTTTTTAATTTGGATTTTTAATTTTTTTAAAATATGACTGAAATTTAGAACTGCTTGCCAAGACCACCAAGTAAGAGAAAGTGCCGTAAAATGTCATTCTCACGGACACAATTTTAAACTTTAGAATCAAACTTTTCCGATCATAATTGTTGTGTGATGTTAGTTAATTTTTGCAAAAATTAAAAAAAATCATTTTTCTTAAAAAATGAACGTAAGTCTAAATCAAATAGAAAAGTTTTGGAACTAGGCGAGCAGAAAACAAAAATATACTCCTTGTGCCAGCACAACCAAACAAAAAATAACAATTTTTTCAGGGCTTTTTAACTGAGAGTCTATGGACCCCTTAGGGTCTACAGCAATCTATTAAAAAGGCCTAAAAGATTTTTCTATAAAAAATTTACTGTTTATATTTCACTTTATCTAAAAGCATATTACACAAAAAACTTTACTCCACAATAATGGATAAAGCTTTATTTGAAGGTCAAGTGAAGCCCAAAAAAGTGGTCAAATAAATTTTTGATATATTGACCTGTTAAACGTAAGGTGAACGACCTTTTTCGGTTAAATTTGTAAAACTCCGGGGACCCCGAAACCGACTGTTTTACGCAAGCCTTAAATCTTATTCGAATGTCTAAGAATTTTTTCGAAAGTAAAGACAAAATAGGTTTTTATTTTACATGTAACTGCAAACCATACCTGAACTTTATTTGATAACTTTTTTTGGTCTTACCTTAACTTACGGCAAAAGTTTTAGGCTTTCGAATAAGATTTAAGGCTTGTGTGAAAACGTTGGTTTTGGGGTCCACAGAGTTTTTTCAATTAACTTTGAGGTCCATGTGTTTGAACAATTATAGAAACCCTGATTAAAGCTTTTTAATAAATTTGTTTAGCGTAAACAAAGTTATATCGTTTTAATTAAATTTACTATACCACAGCATAAATATAAGGTTTTGAACCAATGTTTTTTGACTCATAAAATGTGCAATTTGTAAAGTGAACCGACAGTGTATAGTGAAAAAAGATTGGCAAGAAATTACAAAACAAATTAAAGCTTTTACTGAAAAAATGAAACTTATAACACCTGATCTGGCTTTCACAAACTCCACACCGTGAATTTATGCTATTAATTTTTTTCTACACATCTGAAGAGAGGTCAAAATGAATCAACCACTTTTTCAATTTTCAAACGTGGATTTTGAGTCTCAGTCACATTAAGACTGTGGTCTCAACTACGGAAAAAAGAAACATCGGCATAAAATTAGAACAACATCAAAGTTTGACAATTAGGTCAAGCTCGATTAAGCTTTAAAAAAGACTTGACTGACTGTAAACATTTTATTGCAGCCATCAAATATAGGCAAAATATTAAACGCTCGTTTCGCTACGGAGCCGACTTATGTATTTACAGTAGAATTGGATTCTCGCGCCGAAAGACTGCGAACAACTCCTTTGTCTCTGTCTACGAGTCCTAAATCAGTCATACAATTAAGGTTTTAATAATTAAATTAAATTTTTTGTTCACACGAGCGTTATCAAATTAAAGATTACAACGTTCAAGTCAGTATTCTTTCCAGTTTTTGTTTTCGGAATACAAGAGATTTGATTTCTGTCTATCCTTCGGGAAGCCATGACAACAAATATAACAATAAAACTTTCTATCAATCAATCAAATTGTTTAAGTGTTTGTTTTTTGTAGCCATAGACTTAAACAAACGTCTCCTAACCAGAATTTATTTCCCACCAAGAATCCAAAACATTACGGTTCAACGTCTTTTTTAAAGATAAAACATTGCGGTTTGAGTTTGGTATCAAATTATAAAATAAATGCGTTGTAATTGAAGAAAACCTTCAAATTGTAGTATTTTAAGCAGATTTACAGTTGTAACGAAAGAAAATCATGCAAACAAATATTTTCAACAAATTTACACTACCAACAATTACGAAATCAAAAAGTGCTAATACAACAGCATTCAAAATTTGCTCATCAAGTAGGCTATCAGTTCATAAACTTCAAAAAATGTTTTTAGCTTTTTTGTTATTAATTTTCAGCAGCTGCGTTCATTGACGTAAAACTTTTGAAGTCCATTTTCACTCAGTATAGAATTTCGTCTGTTGTGGCTTGTGATTTAAATCTCGCGCAACTTTTACTCGGTTATTTCTAATTAGCTGTTGCAGTCAATAAAAAATAATTAATTTACACCAAAACAGCAAAATAATAAAAGCATTATGAAAAGAAGATGATTACATAAATACTTGTTAATTTTAAGTTCTGATAAACCAAAATCTACCGCTTTTTGTTTTTCTTTTTAACAACGATAAGTTTCAAAACATTTTAATATTTCTTATCTCCAAGATGTTCTTTAAAACTGAGTTACGACAGTAACAAATGATAAAAGAAAACAGTTAAATTGCATAAAAGATCACTTCTCAATCTTAATGTTTCCTCTTTTAAGGTCTGTTGCTTGAATCAAGTTTTTATGCTCATCATAGAGTAGATATAAAATATAATAAAAAATAATATATACTGTATAAAGATATTTAAAAAAACTGTCAACCTTTAAGCAAGTCCGCTTACAGGTTTATCAATCGGTTAAGAACAAAAAATATTCACTAAAATTGGCTGAGTTTTTATTAAACTTACTGGTTTTCGTGAGCTACTGCTCACTTTGTCAGATGTAACGGAATTCTGTTGCATCTTACAAAATGAGAACCCAGTCAAATTTAGTGCATAATTTTTGTTCTTTTCTGATCGATTTCAACAGTTAGCCCAACTTTCACTCTTTTCATTCTTTCGACGAAATCTATTAACGTTCAAGGTTGTCAGATTTCGCACTGTTTTATGTTTGCATGCCATTTTTCACATTTGTTTCTTGTTTGAATTCTGTAATTTGCCCTATTGCCATATTCTCCCACTTTCAGTCTTTTCTAACTCATATATTTTGTGTTTTATTCGTCACACATGTCTTTTTATTACGTTTAATGCCGTTGGTGAAAATTTTGTGTTGATTGCATTATTATTTTTATTTCATTGCACCTGACAAACTGCGAAGTAGCTCGCAAAAGCTTGTGATAATAATAAAAACTAAGTCAACTTTAGTGCACAATTTTTTGTTCTTTTGCAAGATTGTTAGAGTAACATTTTAAAATCAAAATTAAATTTGTCATCTTTGTTCAAACGCTATTAAAAAAAGAACTTTTACAAACAAATTAAACCAAACTTTTTGTTATACTTGCTTCATACGCCAAATCGAGTCGCAAGTTCAAAAAATCGATCTCTGAAACATAGGATTCTTGAAATGCAGTCACTTACGTGTTGTTGTCAGAAAGATAGTGAGCCGTTGGCAACACTTTGTCGAAATCAGCCCCCTACAAACCCGTAGACAGAAACAGTAATAATTGCTAGTTTCAAGTTTTGAAATCAGTTAATTTTGGAGTTAAATCAAATACTTAATTTTGTCATTATTATGTAAAAGCCAACTTTTGTATTTGCATATGAGGCCTATACAATAACAAAATTAGGAATACAACAGTTCATATTAAAAGCGAGTGAGATTATTGCCAAAATTACAATAATGCCAAAAAGAGAAAACTAATATATCTTGTTTCCAAAAAAGAAGTTCATGATCAATGGATAAAGGCGCGTTTACAGCCGTTTACAGTACTTTTTTCTTTCAGCGCGATCTTAGTTTGTTTTATTGACGCTCAAATCCACTCATTTTTTCTCGAAAACATGAGTGGATTTGAGCGTCAATAAAACAAACAAAAATCGCGCTGAAATAAAAAAGTACTGTAAACGGCTGTAAACGCGCCTTAAGCCATTTGTAACAATGACTAGATAAAAATTCAATACAATATGCGCGTTTACATCAATACGAGCAGCTCGGCCTATATAATTTAATGTTTGATAAGTTGAAGTCTCCACAAATATAGGCTCTCTAACGTACGTATAATTTTTAATGCTATTGGTCATCTACAATCCATTTATATGATGCGGTGATATTGGGAAACAAATTTAGGTTTTAAACTAAAAGTAAAATTTTTAAAAATTTTAAAGGAAGAGATAAAGAGAAAATTATCAATACATTTATTTTTCGAAATGTCTTTATAATCCACAACACATTTTAAACGTCTTGGAATATCATCTACAATCGCATGAGCAATAGATTGGTGCATATACAGTAGTTCCAAACTTACAATTTTTCTTTAACAATAGAATATATTCTTTGTGGTTTATCACAGGCTTCTTTTTCGAGGTAAGACCAAATAGAAAAATCCATCGGATTTAAGTCAGGAGAAAAAGAGGTCATTTTTCTTTTGATAAAAATTTTAAAAATTTTTTGTGAGAAAAGTGAGATTTTGCGGTGTACGAAGTGACTTTATCTTGATTAATTGTCCACAAATTGTCTTTAAAATGCTTCTTTGCAGAAAGTTTTCAACTATTTGAATATTTTTTAATAATAAAAATACTCTGCGTTAATTTTAACTCCTGGTTCAACAAAAACTGAGTGGGACTTTTATGTTTCAGAAACAGCACTCTAAACGATTATTGAGGAAAGTTTCTGAGATTGAAAAATTGACTTCATTTAAACATCAATAGAATCAAAATTTTTTCAGATAACTTTTCATTTCTTAGATTGTACGTTTGCTGAATGTTGTGAAACGTTTTTCATCCGACTATACAATTCTAGATACCAAATAGCCTTTACTTCTCAAATTTCTAGTTTGTTTCAAAATATTTACATTCATATAAATTTTTTGTGTTGCCAAATAAAATTAAAATTTACTTTTTTATCTATCCATACAAAAATCAATCCAGTAAAATCTGATGATATTTCTTTATAAAATTTTTAGTATCCCCTTTATATGTTTCTTTGAAACTTTTTTCAAAAAATACAACAAAAATAAATGTATTTTAAATTAAGGTCATTATGGCGCACCTTGTTCAATCCGTAAAATTTAACTAAAAGATTTTATAAAAACTTCAAATTGATAGCAATTACTTAATTACAAATTAGAATTCATTTGCCTCTACTTTAGTCTGCAGATGACTCCAACGGGGTTGTTTTTTTTTTTTTTTTTTCTGACAGGAAGAAATTAAAAAATATATACCTTTATTGCCGAGAAGTTACTATAGTGAGTAGTAAACGTTAGGCTACTGTCTGGGCTTTCAAGAAAAGTCTTTTACGGTAAATCAAGGGCTCAAACACATAGATAGAAGCACTAGCTTTAAAAGCATTGATGTTGATACAATCTATATGACCTATTTTTAGAGAATTCATTCTTTAAGTAATATTTGATGATCAAAAATTCGTAATGCAAAACTGAATTAAAACACTTTCTATTATTTTTCGAGTTGATATTCAAGTTTATTTTTGATATTCTTTTATTTGATGTTTTGCACACCTAATAGTAGGCACACCCTCTCCGCAAAGGAACGATAGTTATCCACTATAAGCGCTCACACATTTACAAATAACTTTAAATCTATAACATTTTTATTAGATTATAAAGTTACAATTTACTAAAAACAAAGGTTTCTTTTTTAAAAGTACTAATTAATTTAATTATAAATTAAAACTGAAATAACTTTTTTAATAATTTTTTTTTTAATTAAAAAGCAAAATTATTGTTTTTTCTTAACCTATAAACCTCAAGTTTTTATATCAGTGACCCCCAATCTTTTCATTGCTGCGGACCGTTTAAGGTTTAAAAATTATACAGTGAACCTGAGGGCATAGATAATTTACTCCAGCAAATTTCTTGGCGCAGTGTGTTTTTACTGAGTTGCAAAATGTACACGTCACATGTATCTAAACCTGTACTAAAACATTTCATATTTTAAAAAAAGTAGATTTCTTTTAATATGATTCACGTATCGACGGCCTAATGCATGCTTGTGATCTCTATGATATAGGATTGATTTTTGTTAAGTAATAATTCAGTTATTTGGTTTTATTTGGAATTATTAATGTTTAAGGCAGCGTTTCTCAAACCATGGGTCGCGACCCAAATGTGGGTCGCCAAGACTATGCTAATGGGTGGTGAAAGCTTGTATCTAAAATTACTTTTAGCCAAACGTACAAATTAATTTAGACAATTTGATTGCCACAAATAGAAAAACAGCACTTCTCAATTGTGTCAGTAACTTTTAGACGTTTAGAGTCAAAAAAAGGTTTTTTTACATTATGTTACACCAGACCAGGGGTCGGGAACCTATGGCTCAAAGCCAGATGTGGCTCTTTTCATAACAACATCCGGCTTTTTTGTTGCCAAGCATAAATTGCATATAAAAGAAAAAGATCTGCGCACACAAGATTTCAAAAGTGAAGACTAATTTAAGAGAGATGATTACGATTACGATTTTAAGACAAAAATCGAGGTTTCAGAGTCAGATTCAAGGTGAAGATCTTTTTTTTTAGAGATCACTACGTTTTAGAGCCAAAAATCAAGAAATCAAAATAAGTTTGCTTACGAACAAATTTCTGCCCACACACAGTGGTGGATATTGGGTGAGGTGAATGAAGCAGTTGCCTCGGGTCCCCTCTTTTTTGGGGGGCCCTCCTCGAAAATAGCATATATAGTTTCATTTCGCTACAGATGTTTTTTGAGAGATCATTATGAAGTCGGGACAAAAAAGTGGGAGAAAGAAGATCGATTTGGGGTGAAGACCTTTTTTTGTTTTTAGAGATCACCATGATTTTTGGAGAAAAATAGCAAAATTGGAGACGAATTCGAAGTGAAGACCTTTTTTTGTTTAGAGAATACCTTGATTTTGGGAGTAAAATAGCAAAATCAGAGGTGAAATTGAAGTGAAGATCTTTTCTTTTTTTTTTTGGAGATTACCTTGATTTTGGGAGAAAAAAGTGAAAGACAAGATCAAAGTTCTTTCTTTTTAGAGAACGTCAATTTTTGAAAATCCTTGCCTCGGGTCCCTGAATTTGAATATTCACTACTGCACACACATACAGCTCAAAATAAGAGAAACATTGTTGGCTCTCATGGAAATGCATTTAAGAATAGGTAGCCTATGGCTCTCTTACCCAAAAAGGTTCCTAGCTGCCTAGCTAGCTGCCGTATCCAAAAATTAAAAATTGGTCCAGGCCGCATAATGGTTTTCCCAAATTTTATAGACGTTTGCTCGAATCATGATCTTTTAACACTCACGGATATGAGAAACTGTATTCTAAATTTATGGTAAAGACCAAAAAAAAAAGGTCATTACCTAGAATCTGTTTCTGATTTTTCGATTTTTGTCACAAAAAACTAGTACTGGCTTTGCTTCTTTGCAAAAACAGGCGTACCGTATAAAAGTTCTTGTGTGCCCCAGGTTTTCCCTCTGATTAATAGACCCTATTGAGCTACTTTTTCGAAGACTTGTTGAGGGAACAATTTTGTGTTGTTTAAATATGCACTCACTCAAATTTATTTGGGTCGCAGTCATATTCGTAGATCGTTGTTTTTAGCGATTTTGGGTCGCAAAAAAAAAGGTTTGAGAAACGCTGGTTTAAGGTAAATATAGTCCGTAAACATTCCGTAAACTTATTCACTTAATCAGTGTTGTCCAGAACTTTACGAATTATTATGCTAAAGTCATAAAAGAAAATATTAAAATCAAATTATTTTTTGTAAATATGAAGCTCAGCGAGCGTATACACTTATCAACTTAATTTTAAATGAGTAAAGTATTGTGAATTTAGACATAGATTTACGTATTATTATACTGTTACTAAATGGAATTTATTAAGTACTCGTATTTCTTGTGCGGCCCTGTACCAATACTGGTCCTGGGCCCGGGACCACTGATTTCAATGATAATGATGACTCGAAAGCAGGGGCGTGCAACTATTTATTGTGTGGGCCAAAGCGTACTATTTTAATACTGCGGAGAGCCAAGCATTTTAATAATATTCGAAAACAAGTTTTACAAGTATGGATTCAAGGTGAGAAAGGAGAGAACCACCGTGGACGATGCTGTTTGCTGATGATATTGTGATTTGCGAAGAGACCAGGGAAGAAGTGGAGCGGAGATTAGAATTCTGGAAGTATGCATTGGAAAGAAGAGGGATGAAAGTCAGTAGGTCAAAGACCGAATATCTTTGCATAAATGGAGGAAATGATGACAAAACAGTGAAGATGGAGGATACAAAAGTGCCAAGAGTAAAGGAATTTAAGTATTTGGGATCAACGGTGCAAGAAAGTGGTGGTTGTGAGAGGGAGGTAAAGAAGAGAGTACAGGCAGGATGGAATGGATGGAGAAGAGTATCAGGAGTAATCTGCAACAAGAGGTTACCAGCTAGAGTAAAAGGAAAAGTGTACAGTTCAGTGGTAAGACCAGCAATGTTGTATGGACTTGAGACAGTAGCAGTCACAAAGAAACAAGTGGAAGAGATGGAAGTCGCAGAGATGAAAATGCTGAGGTTTACTATGGGAGTGACGAGAAAAGACAAGATTAGAAACGAGCACATTAGGAGTACTGTTAAGGTAGAACGGAATGAAGATGAGGGAGGGCAGGCTGAGGTGGTATGGACATGTCATGAGGAGAGACCAAGAGTATGTAGGAAGAAAGATGATGGAAATGGAGTTACCAGGAAAGAGAAGAGGGCGACCAAAGAGAAGATTTTTAGATGTAATAAAAGAAGATATGAAGGAAGTTGGTGTGAAGAAGATGGACATTGAAGACAGAAAGATGTGGAGAATGATGATACGCTGTGGCCACCCCTGACTAATGGGAAAGCCCGAAAGGAGAAGAAGAAGAAGAAGTTTTACAAGTATAAAAGCATTCGTAACCAATTTACAATATTAAGCTATTAGTGCGATATCTGAAATTTTTTCTGTTGGCGTATTTTGTTAATATCGGCTTTGACAGAAGACATGGCTGTTTGAAGTTGACTAAACAAATGTTTATCGGTAATAACATTTCTGCATTTTTTGTTGAACATTGGTAATTTAATGCGGACTGGTGTTGGGCGATTCCATTTGTCCATGCATAAATGGGATCTCGCTCCTTCACCGAATTGCGAGTGTGACGCCTCTGAGCATACCGCAGACCATGTACTAACAGCGTGCCTTATACATCGGGCACCACATGAAGCACGAGGTCTAACGGTTTTGGATGACGAAACCCGATGCTGGTTTAATAACATTATTGCCAGAATCTGATCCAGGCAGTGCAGCAGTCTGGGGTAGTAAAAGGATAAACCCTCGGCCCGAGTCCTGTTTGTGTCTGACCTGGAGTGGATGCCCTTCAAACGATGACGACGACGATGACGACGGTAATTAAATAACAGTATAACGTTACATGAAGTCATAAATCCCAGTAAGGATGTTAAAGCAAAAGTGTTCTTACTATCTTACAATCGAAACTCAAAAGTCGCGCTTTTATAAAGCGCCATAGTGGGTAACATAAATGCATGCCGTCAGTCGAATGTTGCATGCCTCTGCTCTAATGCGATGCCACATCTAAATCAAATTATACTAAAAAATAAAACAATAACACTAAGCGAATGTACAGTAGACACTGTATTCACAACTTGTTTTCATCTATGCCGTAATCAGATGTTAAATAAAGAGCCAAGTGTTGTTTTGTTTAAACCTTAATTTTTCAGACAGATCTTGTTTGAACCTCAAATTTTTCGAACAGACCTGAATCTCTTCTGCCTTCCTATGGTTCCGAGATCGGAATGCATTGAAAAGTGAACATAAACAAAAGTTATTTCTTCAATCGCTTTACTATACTAATGCAGTGTCAACACAGTTGTTAACAAATGTTAGTGTAGTTTACAATTAAATAACGTATTTGAGTATGACCAAGACTTTTTATATAACAATTTTAGCATTTAAAAACTTAAATCGATTTTGTAACACTATTTTGATTCTTAGCAATACTATCGTTAAACTAAGTAGCTTCTTTGCATTTGACATCACTTAGATTATTTCAGAGCTTTTTGTCTATTCAATTCAACAAATATTAAACTCTAAGTTTTTATTTGGACCATTTACCGAATACAATGTACAAGCAAAAATCAAAATTTCAAAAATTGTAGCAGGGTATTAAAAAATATTAAGTGGATTTAGCTTTAAACACGGTCAAAAATTTTTAAACAATATACAACAAAAATTATTGCATATAGAAAAACATAAAAAAGGTATTTAAAAAAGATCGGATAAATACAGCAGTCTCCCGGTTAAGTTTGCATCCCAATTAAGTTCGCAAAAAAATTTTCAAAAACTCAAGATTCAATTTTTACAAAAATTTATTAATATTTACAGCAAATCAGACAAGTCATAAAAATATTCACGATTTAAACAAGTCATGAATTGTCAACTGATGCACATTCCGTTCTCTTTTGCGTTTTGAGTTCAAAATAACCTGTCTTAATTTTTGCTGAAAAAGCTTGAAGGAATTTCTTAGTTCAATATAGTAATTTCTTGCTTAACTTGCATATCGAGACACAACAACTGATTCTCAACTTCAAGAAGTTATTGTACATGTGTTCAAAAAAGTGACATCGTTCCCTGTTCGTGCTGGACTATGTGCGCAAGATTCGAACACAGTGTGTACGTTTTCATCTTCATTATCATTTGTTGCTTGTATAATTTCCAACACCTGATTGACGTCATACAAAATCTCATGTGAAAACTCTTCACTATTTCTTTATTAGTATTAACTTTTCCTGCTAAAAATTAATTTTTATCTTAAGTCAATGCAGCAATTAGTCTCAAAACACTAGCTTAAATGACAAGAGTTGTAATTGTACTTTAGCGGATAATTGTACAGGTTCTATGTTACGTAATAATCGCTTGGGTATAAACCAGGGGCATTCAACCCGTGGCCCGCGTAAAGGTTTTGAGTGGCCCGCGCAGTATTTTTTGAAGCCCCTGTCCTGTCAATTTTGGCAGAAGACAAATTTGATGTGAAGACCTTTTTTTCTTCGATTTTTATCAAGTTTGGCCCGCGTAAAGATTTGAGTGGCCCGCGCAGTATTTTTTGGAGCCCTCTGTCACTATGATTTTGATTTTGGTGCAAAAAGTAGCAAATCGGAGACTGATTTCAGGTGAAGACCTTTTTTTTTTTTTTTAGAGATCACTATAATTTTGGTGCAAAAAGTCGGGTTTTTTTTGTATGGCTCTCCAATATTTTTTGTGCGTCAAAATGGCCCTCGGCTCAAAAAGGTTGGACATTCCTGGTATAAACGTTAAGTTCGCACCTACCAGGTAAGTTCGCACTCGCTGTTCAGATTCAAGTTGCGAACTTAAGCGAGAAATTACTGTAAGCATAAACGCAATATTTGCTCGATAACAGGAAATGAGATCGATTCTTACTTGTAAAAAAAAATAGTTTTATGAAATGGCAGTTGACACAATTGTAAACCGTGCACTGAATTAATATAAACAACCTGTAGAATTAATGCAGGCGTTTTGTTTTTATTGATCTCGCAAAAGTCTTTGATCAAGTTTCCGAAAGATTAATTATCGGAGAACCAGAAAGAAGAAAAAAGTAGGCTGGAAGAAGCCCAAATGACTGATCAGAACAGGAAGTGCAATATGGAGAGAGTAATAAGAAGTCAAAAAAAATTGAAAATTATTGTACTTGTGATGTTTCAGATATTAAGGAACATTTTCAAAAACACAAAATACCTTCAAGAAAGTGATAAAGAGTTTGGGAAAAGATGCAAAAAACAAAAAAAATACGAAAAAATTTTATGAACAACATTATATGAAAAGCTGGAAATTTATGATGTGGATAATAGAAATAAGTAGAAACGTAACTACAAGCAATTGGTTGAATCTAATAATTGAGATAAGACGCGGACAATGAATGAATAAACAATAACGATGTCCGATTATTTTTAATTGTTAAAGCGCAGTCACACCAAACTAATATTTTTTGAAAAATCTAGCAAACCTATTAACAAAGGCAAATAATCGTGATAAGAAATGAACTAACGATCTACCTTACGATGAATTCAACATTGCATCAACGACAAGCCTCCTCAACGTGGTGGCGCAATTTCCTTCCCTGCACTGAAGGAGGGGCTGCAATGGATTGTTGATTTCCCGAGGGTCTCATCCTCAGGCAACCTCTCTGGGACGTATCTACTCGTTTTGTGTCCTTTGCAGTCACAGATGGACAGCATTCGTAATCTTAAGTAATCGTTCTCTCTCTTTCTTGTCTACCAACCTACCGCACTCAACATTATTCTCTATCTTTACCAATCATTCCTCCACCCCAAAATAACTTTCTTCCCATATATCTTTTCTGGTGCGTCTGCTCATACTCATGCTCCTTCTTTTAAACGGCGACATTTACCCTTACCCTGACCCTATTGGTCCCTGTTCTACCTGCACCCATCGGGTCACCTGGGGAAAAAGGTCGGTACAATGTACCAACTGTTCTTTCTGGGTGTACCTTTCCTGCTTTGGTTTTTTTTGCTCAATTTTGGAAAAATTATCTTGTGCACACCTGGACTTTTCCAAAGTGCCCATCTCCTTTTCAAGCTTCTCCCTCTGTTTCTCACTTTGTCTCCAAACCCTCAACTTCAAAAAAGAACTCTCAAAAAAATCTCTTTAACATTAATACATGTAACTCCTCCAACCTTCCTAACCATCCTTAACTAACATCTATTTATCCACCCTCAGCTTTATCTCTACCTCCTCCTCAACCCCAACGCTCTACTTCTTTTCTTACGCATTCTCCTCCCTCCCAAAACTCCCTACGCATCTTTCAATGGAATGCCAAAGGGATTCACCCTTGTCGTACCGAACTTATTCAATTTCTTTCTCTAAATCAGTACGAAATTATCTTTGTGCAGGAGTCACACCTCTCCTTTAACTTCACTCTCCATGTCCCTGGCCATAAAACCCTTCGAAAGGACGGCTCAGTGGTGAGGAGAGAAACCACCAGCTCTACGGAGGTGGTGTCTTTATAATTGTCAAAAATGGTCTAAACTACAACCTCCTCTGCACCCAATATCTTTCCTCACTTGATCCCTGCTCCGATTATTTAGCTATCACTGTCAAAATAAAAGGGGCCTCTCATATTCACCTTTTCAATCTCTATGTCCCACCTATTCGCTCTTCTTCTTCTAACTCTTCTCTTAAATTCTACTCACACTTCCTCTTACTCTCGTCCCCTTTAATCTTCGTTATTGGAGATTTCAACTACCATCACTTATCCTAAAACTCTCACAGCCCGGAGGCAATTTTCAATTTTGTACCCAAGGAATTTTAATCTACATATTTTCAACCGATCAAAAAACCAAAATTTTTTATCTGCTCATAAAAATTCTATCACTCAGCTTTTGGAACGATCGATATTGCTATCTCGAGGTATACATCTACTGTGATATCAAAGGCTAAAGCTAATTCTTGGCAGAAAACTTGCTCTAGCCCTTCTCCTAAAAACCGTTCCAGTGAAGTCTTCTCTCTACTCCATCTCAGGTTCCTCTTCTTATTATTTATTTGATTTTCCAAACTGTCGTACCCCGTAGACTGTGCAAGCCAACTTTCCGCACATCTATATTTTCACTTCTCTACTCAAACCCCCAAATTTTTTCGCAGTTTCGAAAAAAGCCAAATAAACAAAATCAGATCCTCTCAATGTGATTTTCTTCATCCCACTTTCGTTTTTTACTCTTCCTTCACTTCCCTCGACCTTTCATCAGCTATCTCCCAACTTTTAAACTCTACTTCATCGGGTCCTGATCGAATCACCTATCCACTGTTTACCCACCTTCTGCAATCTGGCTAACAATTTCTCCTACATATCTTTAACCTGTCTTGGTCCACACACACTCTTCATCTTTCTGGAAACAATCGACCCTCATCCCAATTTTTAAATCAAGCAAACCCTCTGACTCACCCTCCTCCTATCGCTACATCTCTTTCACCTCCTGCACTTCTGAGCTCTTCAAAAGAATGTTTTTTGGACAACTTATCTATTTTCTACAATACAACAAGATCTTCTCACCCGTGTAAGCTGGTTTTCGACCAGGAGGATCGACTGTACAGGGTGGGGAAGCAAAATTGTCTTACTGAGAAATTTCCATTTTATTAATAAAAATTAAAAAAATTAATCACCGCAAAATGTAAACATTTTTTTCCTATATTTAACCAGGTTAAATTATGAATTTATTTTTTCAATATGTTTTAAAATGTGTATACAAGCAGCAAAACACAATTGGATTATTGATCTTTAAGACGCACATACACCCCAGAAGGGAATTGCCAAGATCGTTGGTATGAGTGAGAGAACTGTGAGGCGCATCCAGCATGCAAAAACTTGGTAGAGGTACAAAGAGATCTCCTGGCAGTGCGGCCACCACAGGAAGAAAAGCAAGGTCTTCCTCAAGACTCTCAAGGACACAATGACGAAGAATCCGACAGTCAGCATGAGAATAAAAAATGAGATTTTAAATGTAGACCCAAAGACCATAAGAACTGCTGTCGTCTTGGATTTGGGCCGCAAATCTTTTTTCAGGCAGCTACGACATCTTCTTACCAAGACCATAAGGCAAAAAAGGTTTGATAGGTGCAAAAAGATCCTCTCTTTCCTCAAAAAGTACGGTGGGACCATTAAGGTGTTCAGCGATGAGAAAATATTCACTGTGGACCAAGTTTGTAATAGAAGGAATGACCGCTGAATTACATCAACAAAAGAAGATGTGAAAAATATTTGTAGAACAAAAAATCCAGCCCAGATTATTGTTCTGGGAGTCTTAAGGTCAGATGGCAGTAAGATGCCCCCATATGTCTTTAAGCCTGATTAAAAAATCGGATTCGATGTGTACTATAACGTTCTGAGGTACACAGTACTGCCATGGTTGAAGGCCACCTACCCTGTGGTGGCAACAAAGTGGAGCTTCGGCCCATACACCTAAAAAATGCAAAAGTTTTGAAGTACCAATATGGCAAGCTTCTGATGTAAGGACTTTTGGCCTCTGAGTTCATCTGATTTAAACTCCCTGGATTATTTCTGGTGGTGCGCCATTGAGAGTAAAACCGATCATATTTCCCAAGGCAATTTGGATTCACCAAAGACCGCAATCTCCAGGAAATGAAATGATTTTTTCAAAGTGGATATCAGAAAGGCCTGCGCCACTTTCAGAGGCTGTATCGAGTCGTACATCGCAGCAAACGGAGGCAAATTAAGTAAAAATGTTTGGAATGCCTACACCATGTGTTTATCTAAATTTCAAACCGAAACGATATTTGATCGAAATGACATTTGATCGAAACGACCCTTGATCGAATAATAGTTGACAAAAAAAGATTTATTTTTGTATGTTTCTACGATTAAACAATCTTTTTGTTACTTCAAATTAGATCCATAAAAAGTAGAGGCCATCAGTAGAAAGACAGTTTGTTTTTATATTTTGTAATTTTTTATCAATGTCAAGGTCATGGTTTTTTTAACAAGGTTTATGGCCCAAGCATTTTTAGGGGGGGCAACAAATAAATTTTTTGTCATAGATATGTTTCGTTAGATACCTATTGCTGCCATTTTTTGCATTATTTTTATATTGTAGTCAGTTATTTAGAGGGGGGTATTGTGCCATGGCCCCACCCTTGCAGCTCTTTGGCAGAAATCAGAGACAGACTCAAAGAGAAAATCTATTTTTTTAGACATTATTATGTTTTTGGGACAAAAAAATTGACAGAACCGGGACAGATTTAAAGCGAAGACCTTTTTTTAGAGATCGCTATGTTTTTGGACAAAAAGTGACAAAATTGGGACAGATTCAAAGTTGTAAATTTTCTCTTTTATTATTCGATCAAATATCGCTTCGATTAAATGTCGCTCGATCAACTGTCGTTCGATCAACTGTCGATCAACAGCCGAGACTTATGCCATGTGCCACGCTCTTGAATGGTATATTTCTCACTCTTCATCTTGTGCTTTTGAACATGTCACCTTATTCTCTGACTCTCAATCTGTCCTGACTACTCTCTCTAACTCCTTGCCTTATTTAATAACAAAGTCTCTTTCTTACACCCTATCTCTTTTTAAGTCTTTATCCGACTCTGAAGTAGTCCATTTTCAATGAATACTTAGTCATTCTTCAATCCCTTCCAGGCAACGACTTAGCTGATTTTCTTGCTTAAGTTGATGCCACTCATGTTGTATCACAATTCAAAGTCGGCAGTTCAAAGTCGAAAATTAAAAGTGGTCAGTTCAAAGTGGAGAATTGAATGTTGGGAATTAAAATTTATTGACAGGTTATTTACATTGTAAAATTGTAAGCAAGCCCACGCAAATATTGTGTTTTGGTGCGCACATCATACTGTTGCACAATGCGATAAATTATTTCGTTTAATTATTTATATTTCTTCTTTCGTGATGGAGGATTGTTGCCAGCCATAAGACGTTCCTTTTGGATTTCATTTCAGTTTTGCTCTTTTTTAAGAGCGATTATACAACGAAAAATGGATGGTCTAAAGCAACCTAGAGTTGATTGGAAACGTCTGTGCCACCCTTGAATGTTGCTATTTGTACTTTGCTTACCATTCAATGTACGCTGATGTACAGTACATTCAAAATATTAATCGGAAATACTGGAGCTCTTCGAGTTCCACGACGAGTTCGTCGACCAATCCAAATGTTCTCGAAATAATTCGCTATAATCGGAACTCAGTGATCAAAATCTTCATCTGTTATAAGCTCATCAAAAGCATTTTCAAGATCTTGTTCTGGCACAAATGCTAGTGCGGCCAGACTGCGAGCACTCATTGTAAACTTTTCATTTTCTTCTTCATATGCTGCTACCAAACCAAACTGTTGTATTTTACGCCAAATGCACTGCTGGAAGTGGAAAAAGCGTCTAGTCGATAAAGTTCTTGGAAAGATTTCCTAAATACCAGCAATTGCAGCATGTTCAAAGTCTGTCATCCAGCATTTGAATTAATTTGCGGTTGAAGATTTGAAAAAGTTTCCGATAAGTTTGAACAGTTTTTTAGGAAGAAATGTATACAGAAGAAGAATCACTACGCCGAAGTGAATAACGTGGATTGTATAAAGCTGTTAAAATGATGACTTAGAGCGTTGCTAGATGTTCCATTGGAGAAAAAGCTACGACTGTGAGAAGAAGGTCAAGGTTACGTTGAGTACCAAATATGTATATGCGATCAATTCCAAGGCCAGAATCATACAACAAAGACACGGTTCCATCTTCAAATTGTTTATAATCTTGTGAGATTATTATTTTTTACAAATTGCTTGGTTCTGCGAGAATATTATGTACTTGTCTTCTGGTTCTTTGAACCATTTGTTTTAATGTACGTTCTCTAGGCATTAGAGCAGCAGTATTTTGGTTTAAATCAAACATCGCTTCCATAATTATTTGCGTAGTTGGTGCTACTGTGCTTGCGCCTTGATCTGTGTTATGCTCTCCTATAAATTTAAATGCGTTTCCATTAGACACATGCATCCTAGCCTTGCATTTGATTTCCTTCTAGTACTCCTCACAAAGCCAGAACGTTAAAGACGTATCCATCTTATTATTGCTATCATGATTGTAAAGATATCCGCCATAATACGCGTTTTTATTTCCTCTTTCTGATTTAGTAAAAGTAATATTTTCTATATTTTTTTTAAAAGCTTGTCTAAGTTATTTCTTGCTGTAAATATACACGAGCTAGGTCTTTTTTTGTATTTTGCTTTATTGTTCTTTTGTTTTAAAAGTCTTTAACAGCAGTATTTAAGTTGTAAAATAACGCTTAAGGTGCGGTAAGGCGCACACGCTAAGGTCAAAATATACAGCACCTCCCGAACTACAATAAGCACAAAAAATAAATACAACACTAAGGAACATAAATATCTGGACGTCTCCTTGGTCTGCTGGATCATCTCGGATTGTCACGTGTATACGGTGGATTGGAGGACGAAGTAGTAGGATCACTAGCATGGGTGACAGACGACGGTAAAGATTTTTCTGTCTCGATATCTTTCAAAGTGGATGAAGACGGTAATGACTCTTCTTTCGAGGTGAATTACTCGCTTGTAGGTTCCTGAACCGCATCAGACGTGGAAGGAACGTCTTTGATGTCGTTGTGGGAAACGTAACGGGTTCGAAGTTGATTGAGGTAGCAGCGCCAAATTGGTCCAGTGGGAACAACTCGTACATGAAACATGTGAATGCCTTGTCTTGAACGAGGATCTTGGTTGTGCCGCGGTCCAAAGTACAACGCATAACAGGGATCTCTTATTTTGAAATGGTGACAAGTCTTGTTAACCTTGTCATTGCTGGACTTGAGTTTGGATTGAGCAATGTGGGGTGGTGAAGGGAGCAAGGTGTCGATTACTGCACGTAAATGACAATTGTTGAGGAATTCGCTGGCCGAATATCCACTGGCAGCTGGAGTTCTTCTTTAATGCATGAAGAATTCCAGTAATGCTTTTATTGGTGCTTTTGAAAACTTTCTTAAGGCTTGCTTGAAGGTCTGATTAAACCGCTCTGCCGCTCTGTTTGTTGCAGGACAGTAGGGAGCACCAGTGAGATGAATGATGGTCCGTTCCTTGCAGTAGGTCTGAAATTCGTCAAACGTGAAACAAGTGGCATTATCCAAAACAATGATATGGGGATATCCAAAGTGTGCAAAATCTTCTAGCCTGGTAGCTTTGCTGGAAATCGACGAAGTTGGATAGATACAACAATACTTTAAATAGGCATCCACTACATCCAACCAATTTTGACCCATGAAGTTGATGGCGTGATCCACATTTGGCGATATAGTTTATTTTCCGTTTTAAAATAATTTCAATTTTATTATCACGTAATATCCTCATCAATTCTACGGAGGTAGAATTATTTTGGTCGGAAAAATTTAAGTTTTAGCGCTGAAATTGCTTTGCAGTGGCAGAATGTGGAAGAGGATTTTCGTCGATTGTGAGTCGTAAATTTTGTAATATATTCTTTCTAGTTAGAGAAAGTGGTCTCTGTTTGTTTGTGGAGAAGAGTCTATAACGAATCAATCCGAACTTAGCTGAAGCCAACTGTATAACGATGATGATATTTTATTTATGCTTAGTAAAATTATTAAGTATATGCAATGTACTATGAAGCATGAAATAGCTCGCAGCAAACTACAGCTTCAGTCTCGCAGCAAACTACTTCTTGAGCCGGAATAAAATAAAATTAGACACAGCTTTGCTTCAGCGCAGGTATTTGGGTTAAGTAAAGTCTGTGACACACATGTAAGCGGGATCAAGGCTTTTCAGAAAGAATCTACGCGTGTTTGGAAGTTCAGCAGGGGTATTCTTATGCTCGCAGCAAGAGGCGCAACTGCGACAAAGTTCCATAATGTCTGTGTCAATGTTGGGCCAGTAGATCACAGTTCTTGCTAACTGTTTCATTCTCTGCTGAAGCACTTGCTTTCGAAGTGTCGAAGAAATGACCAGTCTAATGCCATACAGTAGACATCCATGACGATTACTGAGCGAATCGGAAATTTGTCACAATTGCTGAGCAGGATCATTGGAAGGAAGGTTAGATGGCCAACCTTCACGTGTAAAGCGCATTACTTTTGCCAGTACTGGATCTTTTAAGATTTCTTTCTTGACCAATGAAGAATCAGTAGATTGGATTTGTAGACTCCGAGTTTCGATGGCACAAACCACATCCGAATCATCTTCCTCTTTTTCTTCGTCAAAGATTGTATCTTCGCCAGAGGATAGACGACTGAGAGCATCAGCGTTTTGATGAAAATTGGTCTTTCGAAATTCCAGAGTGTGCTAAAATTGTCCAAGAAAAAGGACCCATCGAGCTAAACGATTTGCCGCTAAACCTGGGACAGGTTTGTCAGGTGCAAACAGTGTAACCAACCGTTGGTGATCAGTTAAGATAATGAATTTTTTTCCATAAATATATTGGTAAAATTTTTTTAACGAAAAAATTATGAAAAGCAATTCCTTCTGTATCTGACTGTAGATGCTGACAGCAATTTACATACGTTTGCATTTGGTTTTTCATCTCCGTTCGGATAACGATGGATCAATGTAGTACCGATACCAACACCTGATGAATCTCAAGCTATTTCCAAAGGAAGCGTAAGATCGAAGTGAACCAACAAAAAATCGAAGGAGAGAAGTTCTTTTAACTTGTTGAATGCTTTTGCTTCTAATGAACCCCACTTCCAGGAAACATCATTTTGTAGAAGTTTGTAAAGAGGAGCAGCATCTGTAGAAAAGCAAGAAGGTAAGAATTTCACATAAAACTGTACAAAACCAAGAAAAGATCGTAATATGGACACATCTGTGGGTGTTGGCATGTCTAGGACTGCATGTACCTTGGAACTTTTAAAAATTCCTTGTTGAGAAAGAACGTGACCCAAGTATTCCACATACGGTTTTGCGAACTCACATTTCTCTTCCGGCAACCCAAACCATTTTTGGACAACCGCTCTAACAATTGCTTAAGATTATGAAGCCGATCTTCTGCATTCTTGCCACCCACCAGGATATCATACAGATATACTGCCACACCTGATAGATCTTTAGTGATGTCATCCATGATCTTTTGTAAATATCCAGGGGCAAAAAAATTCTGAAGGGCAAAACATCTTGTAATAAAACTATTAGATGTGTGCTTAACGCTAAGCGTTTGCATGATTCTGGAGCTAATCAAATTTCGTTTATGAACATCAGCCAAATCAATTTTTCTAAATCCAAATGCGCTGCCTAGTCTTTGCATTAATTCTTCACAACGTGGCAGTAGATGACAATGACTTTCAAGTTGAGAATTTACTGTGGCAGAATAATCTCTACAGACTCGTAGATGTGCACCGGAGCATTGTGTTGACCTCGGACTGGGACTATCAGAGTACCCCAATTATTAAATTGAACTGGTGTCCAGATTTCTTTCTTTATACCAGCATCTAAAGCCTATGTCAAATCGGTTTCTATGGCAAAAGGTACCGGCTTTTGTTTGCAAAATATGGGCTTTGCTTCAGGAATTAAATTGTATCTCCAGTTCAAAATTCTTGAGACATCCCATCTCATGTTTGAAAAGTTTACCCTAGTCATCACATAGCTTGGTACATGCTTCTTGTAATTGTGAATTTTTTTCATCAGATGAGCGCGATAAAGATTTTACATCCATACTTGTTGATGAGCTGCAAAACAAATTCTTGTCAATTAATATATTTAAAGTAGCAATGGCATCTCGGCCAAGAAGGTTCAAATTAGAAAAGCTTGTGACATTACACTGAATTGGTAATCCGTCTCCCTTAACTGCCAGAGTAAATGCTTAATGGCAGATTGAAATTGTAGAGAGGACTTTTGAAGATCTGGTTTGCCCAACTTTTTCAGACATCTCGCGAAAAAAATTGCCTCTCGCTGCAGTGTCCAAATCCATACGAACTTCTTGAGAATTAATGTAGACTAGAATTTGCAACTTTAGAACTGCGCAAAAATTATCAGAAACATTATCAGAACAAACACGACAACGACGATCAGAAACATTAGTAGCATTATAAAAAGAAATTATTCTTGCCATTTTTATTGGCGCTTTGCTTTTTTTATTCCGGCAAACAGAGTTCAAATGACCTGGAAGCTTACAGTAATTGCAAGTAGCATTCTTAATATAACAATGATGACCGGCTTTTCCCCTACGACAGCATTTCCCTTTATCTTTCTCAGTAGAGGAAGAAGTGGCAACTTTCTTGTGAGTCTGCGAAAAACTTTTAACTTTTTTAACTCGTTGGGAAATCGAACCAAACATTGTTTCTTTGGCTACTTTTGCAGCATCTTCAGGTTCAGTTGCAACTTCTATGGCACGTGTAAAACGTCAATTTGTCGTCGTTGATTTTAAAGAGCGCTTTCAAAACTGCCTCATTATTGATTGAGCAAATAAAGCGTAGTGCTTCATCTAAAGGATTGGTGATTGAACTGCAATCACATGTAGCGGCCGCTTGGCGTACGTGAGTAGCTAGCTCTTGAATTGATTCACCTGGTCTTCTTTTCATTTCATTCCAGAATCTGAATCTCTCTTTCACAACAAAACGTTTAGGATCAAATTGTTTTTTCATGTAATTCGTAATTTGTTCCATGGTTAGGTTGTTTTTCGTTAGAAAAACTTTTGCTGATTTCTCATTGGGCACAGAATGCGCGTTTGCAAACGTACAAAACCTGAACCAATAATCTGACCACAATTCCGAAGTAGAGTCAAAAGCAGGAAAATTCGGTGTTGCTACTGCAGTGGTAGATGCGGTTGGAAGTTCTTGATCACCATCCTTTTCACGCCACGAATTAAATCTTTCAGAATTTGTAGTATTTTTTGTAACAACGTTCTTGAGAAGCAATTTGTTCTTCGTGACGACGTTGCTGTTCTTGCTTTTGTTCTTTGTAACGCAGTTGCTGTTCTTCATATCGAAGATCTTGCGAAGCAATTTGCTGCTGCAAAACTTTGATGAGTTTCTCCATTGCGTAGAATTCTTTCTTCTTTTCCTCATCGCCAAAAGTTGCTGTTGTATTTTTTTTATTGTTAGTCTGTTTTACAAATTTTTAAAAGCAGTGTTTAAGTGCAAAATAACGCTTAAAGCGCAGTAACTAGTGCTTAAACAAAGTGTGATACGCGTCCAAGTTTGATACGGGCTAAGGTCAAAATATACATCTTGTTTAAGTAATTTCTTGCTATAAATATGAACGAGCTAGTTGTTGCTTATTCGTTTAACTTTAAATTGCCGACTTTGTATTTCGGACTTTGAATAGCCGACTTAATTTTCGAATTTGAATTTCCGACTTTGAATTGTCGGGGACACTCCACTCTTGACCCTTCCTTCATACTACTCTCCCTCTCACCTCTTATTTCTTCCCAACGTCAAGTCCTCTACGCTAATTGGAGACGCGGTATCCAATCTGGTTTCTTTCAACATCAAATCCCACCGTATCTTCTGAGAAGCTTACGTTCCTTTGCTCCGCTCGATATGCCCTCTCTCGTTTACGCTGCAACGGGTACAGCACTCTTCTTGCTACATACCTTCAAAGGATTGGTCGAGCCGAGACTTCTTCGTGCAGCAATTGTGGTTTCGAATCACAAGACATATTTCATATCGTGCTAGATGGCCCTGTACTTGACCCTCTACGTCTGGTTATCTTCAGCCACTCCCTCACTATCCTAGAACTCTGGTCTCGTCCCTGGCGGTAACCCGACTATTGGGACTCCGCAGTGTTGATCCGCGCTCTTATCCCTAGAAATGGATCGGGTAAGACCACCACCACCACCATGAATTCAACAATCAACCAAAAATCTAAATTAGGACGACTTTTTTACCAACGATACGATATGACCAAAGTTCCAAATCAACTTTAAACATTTACAACCGATTCAAATAATATTTATAAGTGCTTCCAATTGCAATAAATGCATATGAATAAAAATACAAAAAAACATGTTTGCGAGAGCATAAATTTGACAAATGCGAACTGTATAACCACATCAACACAGCAGAAAAACTATAAGATTGATCTATGCTACAACAAAGCAAATTTGATCAATCAAATTAACTAATGAAATTTTTTATAAAAACATAGTAAAACTGAAGGCTTAAAATTAAAGAGATGCAAGTCTTAAAATTTTAAAAAGACAGAAATTTGCATAAATATAAAACGGCAATAACAAATCAAACGCATGTTTCTCCGACTGGCGATTTTTTGTTTGTAACAGATGGAACTGTGCAATCGTTCGCGGCAGCTCCTTTACGGAAAATGTTAGTTGCCGGATGGAAAAAAATATAAAAGAACGCCATAAGTAAGATGCCAATAACAAATGAAAATGTGACCACAAGTAGGGTTGTCAACTGATCTGGTCGAACATTCGAGAAGTCGTCAGTAGCATCGCTATTAACGACGTCAAACTCCGAGAGTAAGCTTCCGTTTTTACGATAGACTAACCAAAAGACGACAATGACGGAGTTTTCAATAAAAATTATGACGTAATAGATCGTCAATCGGTAAAAGTTGATTCCTTTCAAGTGGACATTGATGTAAGCAAAAATGTAACAGAATCTGTTCAAGTAATATGGTCAATTAAAATTTATTACGACTGAAGTAAAATTTTAAAGTATTTTTTCATAAGATTAAAAAGTTGTAAACCATTGCACAATGAACTAAATAAACACAATTTAGAGTTGAAGGATGTGAACTGGGGTTTTCTTTATTTTCTAACAGTTTTTAGGTTGCCTCTTAACTTAAAAAAATTTGTTGCTTTTCAAAAAAAATCTTCAATTAGCATTTTTTATGCAAAATATTCCTAATATAATGTTTTTTTGTATTTATTGATGTAACACAAGCTCGATTAAATACCATCAACTTTTTAAAAATTCAATTTAAAATAAAGTGACGTCTTATGATCGAGTGTAAATATCTACTTTAGGTTGACATCAGTGATGACTTTACATTAGAATGATTTCAAAACTAAAAAAATAATTAGCAAACGCGGAATGTTATTATGAGTTAATAGTAGAAAGTAAACATTGTTTTGCTTTTCATTTGTTTCTATAATTTGGTTCAAAAGAAACTACTGTAATCTTTCTTTGTGATTCGATGGCTTTGGCATTGAATAATTTTTAGTATATACTTTGTTACGTCGTTTGCGTAATGTTTGCCACGTAGGTCATCGCTAGCGAGATTTGAGCCACCGCGCCTTTTGTATTAGCGCTGAATAATCAGCGCTGCCTTTTAGTGCGTTCTTGCGTGGCTGTTGGCCATCAAGTGATGCCACGTTGTATTGGTGAGTTTCTTTTGACTGCGCTGGCTGTGATTTGGCATTTGAACAGAGTCTTTAGAATTTATTTGGCTGCTATATATTTCTCCCTTTGGACGTTGTCTTTTTTTGGTAGAGATTTTTATAGTTTTGATTTTCTTTGTTCGTCCGCCCAACATCGTTGGTGAGTTTGTGGACAATGTGTCTACGTATTGAAGTTAATTAATGTAATATTTGTTTAGAAAACCGTTTCCGACTAGCACCGCAATTATTGTTTTGTTTTTAATAAAATAAAATCATAAAGTCTGGTGCTGGTCGTGAAGCACGTTTGTGCAGAGCTGGAAGGACGAGGCAGTTTTGCGACTCCGTTACAACTTATAGGGTATCTTTTAGTTTTAAATAATGGATACTTTTTGCTGAGTCGTAAACTCAAGTTTTATAAGTACATATGACTTTTGTTAACAACTTGAAATTTTTCTTTTTTTTTTTAACTGATTGTTTCGAAACTTTAAATCAGTGCTGGCAAACTACGGCCCGCCATACATTCTATGTGAATAATGTAAAAAAAAACAAAGTAAAGACTTCTTTTAATCTTTACAATAGGTAAATTTTTAACCTTATCTGCCAAACATGAACGAACAAGAGTCGAATCTAATGCAAGTAATCGTTGACCTGACGCTGCATACTTACCCCATGATAATTTGGTATACAAATTCTTTGCATTTCGAATTGTTGCAAAAGTCGGTCTTTCTAACCCGTATGAAGTAAACCATGCCGACCCAGTGAACAACCATACCACACAACCAAGCCAACAAGCTGGTGTTGAGCAACAGCGCAAGCGCGAGAATCTAAAAAAACATTTGCTTTTTTCGACAATTACAGAAAAATACATCGTAAGTTTGATTTCATCTAAATGCGAGAGCAGCGCTTTGAAGCAAACACGTGATCTTTGCCGACCTCTGTGCCTACGATGAATCGCCCATCGAGACAAAACAAGGTTTAATGTTTTTCAATAAAACTTTTCGATGCTAGCCGAACATCAAAACTACCAATATGTGATAGGAACAATACCAGCCTGGGACAGAATAAGACAAATCCTCGGACCATGGCTCGGTGCATTGTGTTGACACCAATTTATATCACATTTCAAATAACGATGACGATAAGACACCAACAGTGTTGTCAATATCTTGTACATATTTTACTTTATGGAAAATACAAAAGTTTCTTACCCTCGACAAATTCAAAAAACTGAAGTAGAAAAACAACAAAGCACTGGCAGGAAGGCTGAGTTGCTTCTTGTTATCGTCAGCGTTTCTTAAAGCTTGTTGATACGTGACGACTGCAAGAGACATTCCCAATCCAGAAAAACAAATAGAAACCACTGCAAACAAAATAAGGAGTCTCAGAAAAAGAAAAAAGAAACAAGACTAACTTGAAATACGCCGAGACCCAGACCCAATGCTATAATGCAATACAGCAAAGTCCTTCTGTGAAATGCCGAAAATGCATTCAAAAACTTGATTTTTAAAATTAAATATAAAACAAAAAAAGGCAGTAGGACAAGAGCATATTAAAGTTGCGATTAGCAACTTGTATACAAAAATTTAAATTATAAATTGTTCAACTTAGATCTTTACTCCACAAAACAATTTTTGGGCAATTCAGGTTATGGATAGAATAGATTAAACAAAGAAGATAAAATCTGCATAAATAGCAAAAAACTTTTTTACTTAATTACATAAGTTATTTCACGGGTAGGCAAACTTCTTAGCCCGAATTCAAAAGACAATTTTGATCAAGGGCCGCCCTAGTATTTACAACGTGAAATCATTTCCCAAACTTATTTCAAAACCATAAAAAGGTCTTTACTTTCTTATACCGTTCACACTGAATGCTTGGCGGGCCGGATTGGAATTGTGGACCGTGGTTTGCCCACAATTATTCGTTCAGCTAAAGCTAGTTTTACTCATTTATGGCAAGTTATCACACCCAACATTCAAAGCTGGAAAATACGATTCTACGAGATTTGCGCCTTTTTTCTATAATTCCTTAAAATTACCGATTCAAACTATGTTTAAAGGTTGTTATTAAAACTATGTTAACTAATCTTGAAATCAATTTAAACTGACTGGAAGGCCGCGGAATCGACTCGTAGCTTCCTTACCTTTTTCTGATTGATTTTTATTTTTATTCTTGTTTATGTTTGTATTGCTTAAATAATAACAAATTAAAAATATTATTATTGGTCATGCGATCAGACCTTATCGTGAGAAACTTGACGAAGACTAAAGGCGCGTTTACAGCCGTTTACAGTACATTCACTCAGTTTTTCATAAAAAAATGAGTGGATTTGAGCATCAATAAAACAAACAAAGATCGCGTTGAAAGAAAAAAGTACTGTAAACGGCTGTAAACGCGCCTTAAGCGGTTGATTACCGCTCAAAATTCAAGATCATATGTAAAAAGGAAAGAAAGATGGGGTGCAAAGAGAATTTGTACACTGACAATACTTCACGAGACTATTAAGATATTTGTCGGAGTCTCCGCCTGATGCATCGACAAAAAAAGAAAGGAAGAAGGTTAGATACGTCACATCGGATGCACAAGACGGGAAAGAGATAATTCATTCGTAATTGGAGATGACGTAAAAAAGACCAAATTCTTTCAAAAATATTGAATTTATTTAAAAGATTCAAAAACAGAATGCAATATTGCTTAAAAATTTACACAAAAAATTAATATTTAATACGAAGCGTAAGAAAACAATCGATAAATCAAAAAATCAATTGACCTGTGATTGGGATGAACTCCAACGTCTTTATAATGATATAGGTCTGTAGCATGACTTGTGGTGCAGCTTCGAGATAAGCTTCAAGCAAGCATGAAAATGAGGCGTCAGACGTTTGAATTGCGCTCTAAACAAACAAACAAACAAAATGATCAGAGTAAATACCTTTTTGATGTTTTATATTTGCAGTAAAATTGAATTTTTCTTTAAAATTAGTGTGAATTTAAGCAAGATTTGGACAATGATGTTGTCTAAAATATACATTTTAAAGAGCATCTTTGTGGTACAGAATTTTAATATCGCTTTAAACGAAGTCGATTTTATTGGAGCCGTAAACTTTTCGTGACGTTCTCATTGGTAACAATTGCGTCAAAATGGGACGAATTAGAGAAAATCAAGGTATTTATATTCTCAACAGTTAGGAGAAAAGTGCTGTGGTCTTAGAAAAGAAGAAAGGCACAACATGTGGCACGTAACTCGTTCCATCTGTGTCTACTCGAGGCAACTTTTATTAAAACCAGACATCCGGTTTTATGTAAACAAAAGGAATATGTTTACATATTAAAACTTTTCAAATGACCTAAGTTGTGAGTAACAGTGTTTCTCCCTGGTAATTGCACATAGTGCGTTTCTCCTTTCCGAGACTACACTGTATTGCACCACACTTTTTGATTTTGTGCAGTTGTGCCTTTCTCCTTTCTGAGATCACAGGTACAGCACCTTTCTCCTAACTGTTGAGACTATAAATACCTTGATTTTCTCTGGTTCGTCCCATTTTGACGCAATTGCCACTGATGAGAGCGTCACGAAAAGCTTGTGGCTCCAATAAAATCGACTTTGTTTAAAGCGATACATTTTAAACATTACTTCATTTTGTTCGAATCAAGATCAAAATTTATCTATGAATTTTAAAATAAAATTTGCATCAACTTTTTAACTTGGCTGTATAATTTAAAAACAAATCAATTTTTTAAAAGTTTATTTTAAATTGACAAATAAAAAGTTAAAAATGAAGTAACACTGGCAAAACCTCAAAAATTATGTTACAAAGATTAGTTTGCATGAAAGTAAAAAAATAACAATAAAAAAGCTTACTTCGACATAATATTGTTTCTGTTTAGTATCATTTCGAGAAACGTTCATGCATGATGATTTCAATCCAAAGTAAATTGCATTAATACATCTGATAAAACAACAAGAAAAATTGCACTAAATAATGCAACAAAAAATAATGCAGCAAAAATATTTATCTGTATTTGGCTATTTTTTCGACTCGAAAACAATAAGCAAAAAATGCATTCAACTAATTAGTGACAAAATCAGCAACGTGGAATCCAATGAAAACTAAAAAAATTAGTCGGCAGCGTGGTTGAGTGTTTAAAGCGCCGTAATTGTGATCGACACGGTCACGGTTTAAAATCTATTTGCGACATTCTCTTGTATCCTTAGGAAAGACACTTTACCGCACTTTTCCCTGCTTGGCGGTCTTGGCAAGCATTTCTAAATTTCATTTATACCTCTATAAAATTAAAAAAAAAACAAAATAAAAAATTTCAAGTGGACAGCAATATCTTGGTGTCACACTTCATTCACAACATTTTTAAGTCGTGGCGATATAATTATTTTCCGTTTTAAATTATTTAGAATTTTATTATAAAATAATAATCGGTAGTCGGTAAAGCTCCCCTCTCATGTGACTTAAGTGTCTGCGATCGCTTTACATTTGCTCAAACGTATTTTTTCTTTTTCTTCTTGCCAGATAGTAATGACGTAATGTATGTTGATCCTTCGACTTTTCTAACGCACTCGAGATATATGTATGTAATAGGTTCCAGCGATAGAAAATTCCCGCATAGTTTGGCGTTTGCTAGTCGATTGGTCGTCGTGTGACATTTGTCTATACTGAATATATACGCTCGCTTGATCGCGTTATTATTCGATGCCATTCTAGAGAGTGGAGTAATCTGATTCGGGTGAAATCCCAGTGTTGATTCGAGCGCAGAGCGAGGCAGGGGCTCTACGGTTATATTGCATTGACTAACGATTGTTGTAATTGTTTTGCGCTAGCGTTTTGAAGATTGGTTCTAGGGAGGTAGAATTATTTTTGTTGGTCGAATTAAGTTGTAGCGCTAATACCGTTTTGCAGTTTGGCAGAGCGCGAGAGAGGATTTTCGCCGATTGTAATTTGTTAATTTTGTAACACATTCTTTGTTGTTAGAGACAGTGGCCTCTGTTTGTTTGCGGTGAGGAGTCTTCAACGAATCAGTCCGAACTTAACTGAAGCCAACTGTATAATAGCTTCAGTCTCGTAGCAAACTACGTTTGAGCCGGAATAAAATAAAATTAAACATAGGTTTGCTCCAGCAAAGGTATTTGGGTTACCTTGTTCAATTAGTCCTTTAGGATTCCACAGTAAAGTTTGTGACACTTGGCATCTCCGGAAGCAGGTCGGGGTAATTGCTTGCCCTACGTATAGCACCTCTGTTGCTTTTCTGTGAGTCGGGAGAATAAATATAGAGATAAAATGGATAAAAAATGAAATTTTTGCTATTGCTCTATGCTAAAAAAACTACTTTAAAGTAGAATAGAAATGTTTGAACTGATATTAATTTAAAACTTTTCTCGAAAAAAATCATCGACTTGAAATCGAAGTCAAATAGTTTCCAAAGAATACTAGAGCTTCTCTCAAATTTCAAACTTCACCAACGCTCGCGTAAACGAAACAAAATCGTAAAAAAACTATCGTCAAACAAGGATTTAAACAAACATTTTTGTGTTTTGTTTCAAACAAAAATTAAGTGCATTGATTTGAACAACTCACCGAAAAACTGGACCAAGTTGGAGTAGATGAAAAAAAAAAAGCGAAGGATAATAATACCAATGAATTATAGGATTATTTCTACCCATTCTTTGTTTGTGTTCCTCATACGCGATAACAATGGAAATCACCTGCGTAAAACCTAATAAGTTGCAAGCATAAAAGGCTCTAAAATATTTATTGTAAGTAGGCTAGAGATAGTTCAACAACTAAAATGTGTATTTTACTTTTTTTAATCCCTAATACATCCTTTTATCAAAAAACACAAGTAAACAATGTAAACAAAAACACGTTTATTATTTGGTCCACCTGCTTGTAAGTACATATGATCATTATTGAGCAAAACCAGAAATTCACCAATAATCTCAAATTATTTTTTAAAAAATATTTTTTCTATCTTTATTTTATTACAGATTATTTGGAATTTACTTGATACAAATTGTTAAATAACTGGTTAATAATTAAATACAGAAGTTATACAAAATTAGATTTTTTATTATCTGGCGGAACAGTTTTGTTTTTTCACCCTGTAGACCCGGTTCTCCTCTTCTTACAGTTCTTCGCAGATTCCTTTCACCAACAAATTTTCTACTTCCCTATATTTTTTATGGCGGAACTGAAGTAAAAAATACCAATACTGATCTAAACCAGACGCACGCACTGTACTCGCCACTGTGGATTTTGCCAAAGCTTTTGACTCAGTTTGGCATTTTGCTTTTCTTTCGAAACTCCTCTATTTTGGTCTTTCGCTCTGCCTTGTCGAATGGATACGATCTTATCTCTCAGATTGCGGTTAGAAAGTCCGAATCTATAATTCTCATATAGTTGTCTTTCCGTCTTCGTAGAGGTCTCCCTCAAGGTTCTGTTCTTAAACCAGTTCCACTCTGTTCTTGAATCAAAAGTTGAAACTGATTATAACAAAAGATTATTTGTAGAAACTTGGTTTATAAATTCAAAATCGAATGTAATAAACAGAAACTACGGCAATTCTTTCCCTTTGGTCTACAAAAAATTATTAGATTGCAATTGAATAGTTTAGTTGGCGTCCTCGTTAAGTTAATAATGTAAACAGTTACATTTTTTAATTAGTTATTTTTGTTTAAAACTTGATATTGCAATTATACGAGATCCTGTTGTCTCTTTAAATTAGAATCTTCTCGGGTTTGTTTATAACTGTTCGTGAATGCGGCTTGCGTTCGAAGTTGTTTGGTTTCTTAAGTGATCGCTTTGCCTTTGTTCTTTATTATTCAATTTTTATTGGGGTAGCGATCAGTGAAGAAACCCACCAGCTGTTCGACGTTGTGCGCATTTCTACGGTTAGTGATGACAAGCTTTTAGCAGTTGTAACACGGAACATTTTAATCTCTGACAATGGCAATTGATTTCTAACCGACAAAAGTCAGTTTAAATAAAAATACCTTGCTAATTTTTGGATGGTTATTATCACGGGTAGAATATTTGAAGTTTTTAGCAATAAAAATAATAGTATTAGTACCTTTAAAAGTACAGTATTCGATGGTAAGAACTTTTACATTTAGCTATTCTACAAACCGAAAAAGTTATATGACAAAATGTAAAATACCTGTATGATTATAGAAGGAACTGATATTACTCCAACTGTAAGCCAAAAGTAGAATAAGTAATCTCGCCCTTTTTCTTCTACTCGAAAATAATAAGCGAAAAATGCATTTAACCAATCAGTGACAAAATCAGCAAGGTAGACTCCAATGAAAACTAAAAAAATTATTGCAATACTGTGGATATGACGAATTTGCAGAAAATATTAAAATAATTAAATGTTGTTTTTGTTTTTGTTGTTGCTACTCCTCCTTTAAGGTTATCTTGGTAGAACCATCCCTTAACTTTTTAAAGAAGCCAATGTAGACTTCCACTTTTGGATGATCTATGCTGCTTCCAAATGCTTTTCCACAGACTAACAGCATAGCGTTGGGTTGGTATGGGGCAGAAGTTAAAGAGATGATTTGTGTCATGTGTGTGTGTCAAGCATAGTGGGTATTGTGGCGCGTAAGTATGAGGCTTTACTGTGTGAAGATAACTTTGCAAGAATGTTGATTTGTTCGATTTGAGCTGTGCTATTATTGTGCGTATGTGACGTAGTAATGTTTGTTTCGATAAATAAATGTGATGAGATGTGGTGTTAATAACTTTGTTATTTTTTCTGGAAAAAATTTAAAATTGTGAGATGATGGCAATGTGAATGTGTTAAAGGTTTTCTTTACTTTTCTCAGGTTTTAAGTGTGGGTCTGATATCATGATGTTAGTACAGGGTGTTTCAAAAGTAACATACCACTATATTACTGAATCGTATCATTGGCCCAATCTTCTTTGACAGCACCGTTAAGTCTGATCGTTATATTAAGGACATTTTTTTTCCGTTTTCTGAACAATTTACAGCATTAGAAAAGGAAAAAACATGGTTCCAACAAGATGGCGCCATTGCTCATACTGCAAAAGCTACGATGACAGCCGTTCGCAAGGTATTCGGTGAACGCGTCATTTCACGAGATTTATGGCCACCTCGCTCACCAGACTTGACGCCACCAGATTTTTACCTTTGGGGAAAATTGAAGGGACTTGTTTACGCTGACAATTCTCGTTCAATCAATGATCTCAAACATAATATCAGACAAGTCATTGCCGATATCAGATGTGAGGAACTGCACCAAGTCTTCAGCAGCCTGCGTCGGAGAGTCGAGCTCTGTCTCCAAGAAAATGGCTCACATTTCCAGCAACTGTTATGATTAGTTAATGTAGCAAATATTCATAGAATATGCCTATGCATATGGTATATATTCCGCATTTTGGTTCCTGTCATGTTATCTTTGATGAATAAATGTTA